>JAQPZY010001659.1:2360000-2632500 GCA_029931535.1 Margaritifera margaritifera | reverse complement strand
CTAAAGATGTGATTTTTCGGTGAGCAAGAATAATCTTTTATTAGCATATGTTCTCAATAGGTCATTTGGTAAATGCGGTTAGACGGTATTATTTCTGTTAGCAGCAGACGAATTATCAAGATAGTTTGTTATAATCAGTATATGTTTAATGTCCTTTTATAAATCAATGGCTTTGAAAATCAACGTTTCAACAGTATGAAAATGTAATTACAGCAACTGAACCATTCATAGAAAACGTTTCTCTGCGAAAGAAATATCTTGTGACTGTTCGATGGTAACGTGGGTTAGTATCCGCTTTCAACAAGCACTGTCTCAAGAGTCGCACGATCAAATAGATAAACTAATAAGTTCAACGTCATATATGAACAGGATTTTTCATTGCACACTGTAAAATCGTAGGAACATGTTTTCTGTAAAAGTTTCAAGTTTCCAGTTTAAAAAACGTCTTTGTTTTTATTTCATATTGCTGATGTACATCAATCTTGAAGATGTCCTAGTTTTTTTGATGGTAAGGATGGGTAGGAAATATTTTTGTCTCTCATTGCATGTGCTAGGCGCATTGACTTTCTGATCTATAAAAAAACGTAGGAAAACAAGATTAAAATATTTCGTGACATGCATATAATTCTTAAAGCTTACAACAATTAAAATGCAAATAAACCTGTCGTATTATAATTTGACTTTTAATTTTTACCTCTGTCATAGATACATAAAGGCAATAATAGTAATACTTAGAGAGAAAAACAGCAGGTCATGCCTATCGGCTCACACCATCTATACGTAATCCGTCACTTTATAAAAAAGATACATCAAGACCAATTCTTCTAAATGCAAAATCTTACAATGCGCCTTTTTTTAGAGATTTTTTTAAACTGTCACTTAATACATTGAAAAATTCCACAACTGATAATTTCATATAAATTTAAATCCATTTTAAAAGTAGTTAACATGCAATTAATACCTGGTTAAATTTACACGATGCATAGGTTTTTGTCAAATACATAGAGTTTATGTGCTATTCATTCAAATAGAATAATTTGCTCCCTTCATACCAAAGGGTTATATAACAAATTACAAACCTCTGCATTATTAAAGAAAAGATGTATCTTCTTCTTGGATTTGGCTTTTGTGTCTTCATGGACTCCGTGCATCTAGACGTAAAGTTCTGTATTAAATTTAGATCAATCTATCCGGGCTATACTTCCTATCTCTCAATTTAACTGTAGTATTTATAACCATTAAGCTGATTTGAGCTGGCAAACGGCGTTTAGAACATTCTTTTGCTCGGAAACAAAATAGAGAAGTAAGTCTTTCCCTGTTATTTTAAGCAGATTAATTGGAGGAAGGCTCATGTACTCCATTTAACACGAATTAATTCTAGGCTTAAATGTTACGTCTGACCAGCTGATGAGAAAAACAATATTGGTTCAAAAACAATATTTGTGTCTTTTTCTAGAAATTGCTGTGCTTTCTTTTCTTAATGCATGGCGCCAAAAATTACTAATTATGGGATGGAAGCATATCAAAGTTTGCCTTTATCACTTTTCTGTATACAGATCTTTGTAGTATAATATCTTATACATTGTGGTGAAAAAATCTTGTTAATACTTTCAGTCTTAAGTGCTTATTTACGTAGATAGTTTGAAACAAAAACACAAAAAAAACATCAACAAGCAACCAGCCAACCAACAAACAAACAACATCGTATGTAACTGATATCAAAACCCGCGAGTGGCCCACGGACATCCCCGTTGATATCAAATTTTGAGTTTAATGGATAGACTCACCACTTTCTCTTCTTCGTTTCCAGTTGTGTCAGAATGAGATGAAACTGAACTGCTCCTGCCTGAAATAAAGAATTGACGGCTTGTATACTTTAATAAATTATTCACAGTTCGGCGTTCAATTGAAATATAAATTTTCTGAGTCCATGCATTGGCTATATGAATCGTGTATAGAAGTTCAGTATATACTGCAGTCGAGTGATATTCTGGTGTTGTTCTAAACTGAGTCAACGTGAAACAAATCTTAATTTTTAATATCATGTAAGGTACATTTATTATAACATATACATTAATACTACTCATAATACACAACATAGAGCCAGACAATATATATCATATTCCTTAGTCAAAATATGAAACAAAATGACCAAAGGCATGAAACAATGACCCAAAGTATCAATCAATGACCAAAAGTATGAACAAGGACCGAAGGTATAAAAAAAAGACCAAAAGTATGCAACAATGACCAAAAGTTTGAAAAATGTCCAAAAGTATGGAAAAATGATCAAAAGTATGGAAAAATAACAACAAGTGTAAAATATGACAAAACGCATGGACAAAATGACCAAATATGTAGAAAATCTGACAAAAAGTATAAAAAATAAAATGTCCAAATTTACCACAAAAAATGACAAAAAGCGTGTGATAAAGGAAACAAACCCTACTTTTTTCTTTGAACCCTGCCGATACCAACCTTAATTTCCAAAACAAACTAAACCCAACACACACACACACACACACAGAGTTTGTTTTGTGACACTTGACAAACCACAAAATCCAAAGATTCATGAATATTTCGACAATAGTAAACTTATGTAATATGAGTGTAATAATTGGATCATTTGCTTTATTATGTTTGATAATGTTTAGAAGTAGGGTTTTAATTTTTGCTATAAATAATTGTTCATTAATGTGAATCTTTGAGGAATTGCCATACTTGTGTAGCTCGATAGAATAAACAGCACGACGGCAAAAACCGATTGGCTGATTCTTTTAGGTCAATCTGTTATGATGTGCATTCGGTTTTAGAGATCATCTTAGCCACTACACTAACTCACCTACAAGTAACGGATTATGAGAGTTGGGTAATCCCTGTTATAGGCTGTTCCTTTTGTACAGAAAATAAGGTGTTTTTTTTATAAATTTATCTGAAAATGATAACAACAAAAAACAACATAGATGATCAAATGACAATCTAGAAATTAAAACGATGCACATTCCTGAATTTGTACTAATGACTCAATACACATGTGTTTTATATATCAAATTATCGTCATGGTATTTGAAATTTATGGTCTATAAAATTGCATCAACAGCCTAAAAATAATACCAAAACAAAAGAAAACGTTTGAACATCGATGGAAATGCTTACTGATGCCACTTTCTCTTTCTGCAGGAACTTCATGCTGCGTATATAATGTGTGGACCTGACGAGAGATCATATAACATATAATGTGTAGACCTGACGAGAGATCATATACCATGCTAGGATCAGTTTGAATATGCTTAGTGTTTACAAAGAACATTTTATAATCAAACAGACATTCATAACATTTTGCAATGATTACATGTTTACAAATTTCAAGTAAGGAATAGCATTCAAATCATGACTAAATAAATTTTATTAATTTTAACGGAAGTTACTTTTCACTTATTGCATTGCCTGATTTTGAGTAATCCCCGGATACACAGGACTTATGAACTCCACTTCTCTACATTCATCACCTGTGTTTTTTGACAGGTAAACTGCCGGGCTTATGAATAATGCAAGAAACAGTTCGTTGACACGCGATTTCACTGAATCCGATACAAATTGCTCGGGAAAATCATACTCTCTGCGTAACCGTTATATAGAGCTTTAATGAGACCAAGGAAAATATAAACAAAACAAATTTATTCTTTCAACGATCCTTTTGTCGGATAACTCAGCCGTTTGTTTTTTAATCTAGAGTAACAAAAAAACTCATTTTCTTTTCTCACTCAAAAATAATCCGATTTCGCTACGTACTGTCTCATTGGCTAGTCGATTGTCTGTGTGATCTTAAGAAGTTTGTTAGTCTTGGACATTCTATGGTGATTTTCAAATTGAAGGCTCAAATGTTTGTTTCAGTTTTATTAAACGAAGCGAGGAGACAAGTAATAAATATATTCATTTTTTTTTCTTCATCAGATATATTGTATGAATGTAGTTACGAAAGAAATATCTTTGGAACTTCCAGCTACTCAATCACATACTGTTGTTCTTCAAGAATCGAGTCCCAGACGCCAACCAAAGCGCGAATTTACTCTTTTGGGAAAAAAATAAGCACCCTGAACACTTCTATTTAACAATTTAGCCGGAAGAATAGCCGTATAGGAAATAACAAGCTATTTGACAAGCTACCCGGAAAAATACTGCGAAAATTCATTTTCGTGGATATCAATTTCCTAGATTTAAAAATATGACGATTTCGTGCTCAGTTAAATTAGCGGATTGAGAAGGGTGTTCTGTTTTGTTCATTGTTTGATCATTCTTTATTATGCAATAAAATTTGAAGTTTGTAGCAAAAAGGAAATCAAAGAAAATAAGTAACCCTCGATAATAGTTAACAATAGCTCTCCGCTACTTGACTGGCTAGCCAAGAAAACCATCACTTCAACGGCAGCTGTCTCACAAGCATCTAGGAAGAATAAACGTAAGCTATTAGCCTGCATAGACAGAAAATGACATGCAGCTGTCATATTGAACTTGAGATGAGACTTTAGTGTTCGTATAGTGTGTATGACTTACTTGCCCAGCCAGCCAAATAGACTGTTCGTTTTGAAAGTATATATATATATATATATATATATATATATATATATATATATATATATATATATATATATATATATATATATATATATATATATATATATGCAACGCCAATGATACTATGTACTCTTAGATGTTCAATAATGAAGTTCCGGCCTGTTTTACATGAAAATGTATGAACAATAAAGAAAAAGTAACATTTAATCTGGTTTTACTTTGGCTTCGAACTCTTCTTGAAATATTTATGATTATAAAAATGATTGTCATCAAAACATTTTGCTTACATCTCTATTCTTTCTTTGAAATTGGCGCACAGATTCTAGGTCACCATCAGAAGCAGAGCGGTCTCTTGGCTTAGGCTTATCTTTTCTCTTCAAAAGTTTGGAGAAAATACCTTTTTTTTTCTTCACTTGAGGCTTGAGCTTTTCCTGCAATAACTTTCAATTTTCTTGAACATGGAAATATAAAATTGGCTAAAAGAAATGAAGTGATTTACTAATAGACCGATAATTTAAAATCGATCACGTTATGCATCAGCATGATCAGAATTTGATTTAAAGTTCTCAATTATATAAAGTTCCTTTGGAAGATTTTTTGTATGATTACAAATGTCATATATGCACTTAAGACTGTAGTACTAACGGAGCAACAACACTTAGTAATCGGTCTGAATCCTAAGAGAAATGACTTGACAGTCAGTTACATTGTGGACAACACACATTTTTTTTTGTTTGTTTCGGGTGCAAAGCTTTCCATATAAAAACAACCAAATCAGCCAACAAAAGACAAAAGCGCAATAGAATGCAGTTGACGACGACAACCGAATAGGGGAAACAACTACTACAATAATATGTATAAAAAAAAAAAACATGCGACAAAGTGTAGAAATAAAAGTAGCTATGAAGAGATGCACACAAAAAAATGTTTCTACGTCAACGTTAACTTTATGTCTCATTGGTATTAAAAAGTGAAAGTTTTATGGGTAAAATTGTTTTTATATTTTTTATTTTGCACTAATATCATAACTTTCCTTAAACTCCCGTTTTCAGAATGCGCGTTGATCAGTCATTTTGAGTATTGAATCTCTTCTCCCGTAATATATGTATTTCTCTTATCAGTATATATTTTAACTAATAAATTACACCATTAATTAAATTTCAATTACTTCCTGACGATTCATTATTCATGTGAAAATTTCCTGAAATTTCTCACCTTGAATTAGGCTATATACAATTTAAATGATTATATGCTATTTTATTTTATGATCTCATGCAAATGATCGCATTAAAAAGAAGCCCCCAATTTGTTCTGTTGTTATTAAACTTATGTTTAATATTTTGTTATCTTTAGCCGTTCTCCATATTACCGTTGTCTATGTCATCGAAAAAATACTATATTCAAATTATTTCAGCTGTACTCTTGTAATATGACCATTAGAAGGCATTAATATAACTGAACAAACTTTATTTTAACCCTGATATTAACCTGTTGAAGAGATATGTCTTTCTCCTTTAATGTTGGCTCCTGGACCTCTGTGAAAAATTAGGAAAATTATTTTAAAGAAAAGTGGTGTATACATACATACATACATACATACATACACACATACATACATACATACATACATACATACATACATACATACATACATACATACATACATACATACATACATACATACATACATATATTTTATAGATGTCTCAAACATGTACAAACATACAATGTTTTGATACCCCTTGGGTATTCAAATATTTAACAGTTCTTTGGTATAACCACAAGAACATTTTCATCACAAATTTCCTGGCATTATGTGTTTGGAAGTTAAGTATGCAACTACTTGAACTATCCGCGATAGTAGACTTCCTTATTTTGGTTACATATTACATGATTCCTTTGATTAAGTGGCAATAAAAGTTACTCATCCTTCAATGTTTTGATAAATCAGCATATTTTTTAAGAAACAAGCTGAAACGGTTATACACGTTGTGTAGGCAATCGTTTATAGGTCACACATAACAACATGATTCACTCTCTAAATACGTCACACATAACAACATGATTCACTCTCTAAATAGGTCACACATAACAAGATGATTCCCTCTCTAAATAGGTCACACTTTGAATGTGGATAGGCTCCATGGTCAGTCCGGGGTTTGATATGTGTCTCTTGGTCATCTTCAAGCCTACGCATGGTCTTTCCGGAATCTTGTAACTTACCTTTGACGTTTTCTTCTTTGTGCTCACCCATAACATCTCTGGTAGCTGCTTTAAATGAGAAAACGAAGACAATGAGTCTCGATACTCAATATTCAGCCAGTCATGAACTTTACAAAATATTTGTCATGGCATTTTTTAGTAGATGCTGGAATCCACGCTAGCTCGATTCATCTCTTCATATCATTTATGACAGGAGTGGAAGCCTCTCTCAGTATGCGTATCAAGGAAAAACTATTTGCTATATGTTTAATTTGTGCATACAACTTCATTTAAAACCTTCTAAAATTTGTTGTCGATCACCAGATTCCTATATTGAGGCCTATTGATAGCTAAGATTGACCAGAAGATGATTCCACCAAGAATAATATCAACCAATAATTTTAAAGGATGTGGATTCTTATTATTACTCCTGTTTATGGCACCAGGATGTAATATATGAAAGTTCTAAAACGAAAAGTTTGGACGTGCTACTGTGTGGAGAAAAAGAAAAGGAAAAGGAGCCAACTTTCCTTACTACTCATTGCTACTACATAAAAACCAAAAAGATCCCCCCCCCAAAAAAAAACAAATAAATAAATAAATAAAATCAATAGCAATAACAGCTATAAAGCAAACCACTTGCCCCCCTCCCGTACTACTTCTTACTAATGCATACAGACAAAATAAAGTAAACAAAAACCAAAACAGCCCACTTTATTACTAATATGCTGAATGTAAAAAGTATCTGACCACTTCCTCATTACTGCATACAAACAACAAAGACAAGTTCCCATAAAACCGTATGAAACAAGAAAACAAAACAAAACAGCACTAACAAGTATTTCATTTATTGGCCTTAGTGGTAAGAAAATGGGCTAGTGGTTTTTATGTAGTAGTAAAAAGTAGTTAGAAAAGATGACTATTTTTGTTTCTTTTATTAACACAGTAGTAAATGAAGTTGGCTCTGCCCACGGCAATACAACTTTTATATTATTTTCAAAACTATATGTTTCAGAACTTTAATATATTACCTACTAATATATCAACTAAAAGTCTTAGGTTTATTTTTTGAAAATAGAAGTGCACCCTATTTACTGACACTAAGAGTTTTAAAAGCTATTAGCCCCCACCCCACCCCACCCCACCCTAACCCAAACCCAAAAGATTAAAAATGAAAGTACTAATTATACGTTAGTGAATACATTTTACGTGACTTTCAAAAAAGTATTTACTGCTCGGATGCATCTAAACGTAATCATGCACACTTTTCATTGGCATGAAAATATATTGCAAATACGGAAATAATAGGGTTTTGAATAGAGCAGTCTTTCATCAATCTACATTCTAAAACAAAACTTATGAAAAATAAACTTTGAAAGGCATCGTTTTAATGAGCATAAATACCATTTTAAAATGTCCTTGAATGTTACATAAATTGCAGAAAATAAGAGTATTTTTCCAAGATGCTTTGTATTATCAGCGCTCTTTCATATCTATACGTCATTATGTAGTTATGCTGGATAGGAGCATATATAGTGCATCATTAAAGTGCGATGCAACCTACCCCAAAAGTAATTTCATTAAGCTTTAATGCGTTGTATGTTAGATCTGATGACAAAATGACAGATAGACAAGTGGAACATAATTGTGTCTTTGTTTCTTCATCCAACACCTACACACTTGCCACTTTCCATCTTTCCAATACTTACACATAAAGATTTTTTATTCATGGTACAGAAAGTTTAGATGCTGAATCCCATGCTTTAAGGGCATTTATCTAAGAATATCTGTCCATATTGACACTGTGGCGATTTCCCAGATTAGAAGAAGGCGTGGGATGGGGAGTGGGGATGGAGCGCGGGTATTATTTTTTCTTTTCTCCCTTTTTCTTAGCTGTTTCTTCTGACATCTTAAGTTTCAAATGAAAAGGACAACAACAACAAAAAAAAAACAAAAAAACGATTCATACACTCTCGGATTTCATCTGTATCCCCACGTACGCCCCACTCCTCCCCCCTTAACGTCTTAAGCATGCCGAAAATGTTTGGTCTTTCTGTGGTTTACAGAAACGAGACTGACATCCGACCTGCTTAAAGCCAGTTCAAAAATACTGTGTTAAACCTAGCCTAGTTTCCAGTTCTTTTTGGTGTGCTTTTTCTCATCAGCAACTAATGTATCTATCATAACCCTCGATAACTCTGTCCTCATCTAATTACATGATATAAACTGACTCGAGACAAATGCTAATAGACTTATATTAGAAACATTTATATCACGAATGATTACAAAAAAATCATAGATTCAAAGCTAAAAAGGAAGGTAACAGAATACAGGTCTTTCAGCTATTCTGCTCTGTTTCCATTATTGGGGCACTTTGAGAGTTAGCAACTTTAAAAGCTTTGTACGTCAACTGTATATGATCCCCAATGGATGTGTCAGTGGAATAGAGCAAGCAGAACTGATTTTCGTAATTAAAATTAGGAAGGCTAATACTTACTGCATGTAGCTAAATTTTGCACTTGCATTCTTTGTATCACGAGAAATCTTAAAAGCAAACAATCTTCGATACACGCGGCAATGACATATTGTCGATATGTTTACGATGAGATAAATCCGTCCTCCTGTTAGTGTATTGTCTTTGCTTGTGTATCAAAACCTATTACCCGGTACATTCGACCTTACGACAAAATGGAGTTAAATTCAGTGTTTGCTTCTGGTTGAGACTGTTATAATCACATGGATTTCTAGGCTGCACGAATAATTCTATATTAAAACATTTAACTGCTTCTTATTTGTTTTTGTGGTTTTTGTGTTAAAGATATATTCATCTAGAAATTTGTCTTATAAGCAATATTCAAATTTTAAATAATTGATGAACGTTTGTACATGAAGTATACACAGGAGAATTCAGACCATGTATACCATGGGAGCAGGGATCCCTTGCAACAATTAGCTTCTGGCACAACTTGATGCAAGTGAACCAAAGTCGATTTTTTTCCCCATAAAATAATGTTTACAGCCATACCCACTCGAATAATTTCATACTATTCACATGCCATTGTTTTTCATTTTGTTTCTTTCCTCTTTTTTGAGCTATCAAATCTACCAACTATATTTGATGCCAATAATATGCTGGCAAAAATCAGTGAAGTTTATTACTGGATAATTTCCAAATGGAAGTAAAATGAAACACAATATAGGCAGTGAATTAAATTATTAAATATGTGTGCGAGTAAGTAAAGTTTCCGTCCCGAAGACAGGGCTTTAGTTAAGCATGCGGACGTCTTTTGCAAGCTTTATCCGAATAACCCACCCTAATTATTACGCAATCAGAAACACAGAGACAATGGTATATGGAGAGAAGAGAACGATGGAAATATTTTCTTACTTCCACCAAGTATTTGTTCCGGGTTGTTACATACGTAGTAGGAAATGGTTCAGTTTCTCAGTACATGTTCTTATAATGTGCGAAAAATGACGGAAAACTTACATACATTATCATCAGCACCCCTATCCAATCCATCATCCTTCTCTGCCAAGCTTGGCACCTGCACCACTTCAACAGGTCCTACCGAATAAGAAAGCAAAAATTGTTACCTCGCACAGTGACCCTGATGCTTGCGCAATGATCTCTTTTATATAGCTCAAACATCTTTTACAATGCAGATTTTGGCTAAGAATAAATGCAGCGCAAAAAGAGTAATTATATAGCTCAAACATCTTTTACAATGCAGATTTTGGCTAAGAATAAATGCAGCGCAAAAAGAGTAATTGTATAAGAAACATATGCCTGTCATGTATTTAGGAAATGTCTCAAAAGACACTTTACTTGTTAAACCATTTTGTATGGGATATCATTGAAGACGCATATCAAAAGAGCTCGAATTATCCATTTAATGCACTTAGAGTAATAAAATGCATGTGCAGCGTACATTTCATGATTTAATGAAACTGATAGTGCAAATTTCCTTTCGTTTCTTTGCCTATATTATATTAATTCACACTATTCAGTTAATACAAATCATACATTTCAAATAAATTGAAATTTTTACAGTTAAAATCGTGCAACTCTCGTACAATATAATTCACTCAGTATGCATCCGACGCGTTTTGGATCGCATAATTTGGTGTCAAGCCATAAAACGGACGCTCGCGTTTCAACCAATTTTAGACTTACGTGGTTTTGGAGGTCTGACATATCCTGCCACGCTAACGTTACTTCCTACATGTGGCGCTGGTGGAGGAGAATCTATTTGTGAACTTTCAGATGATTCTCCTTTTTCAAAGTATGACTTTATTTGAGAGAGTCGCACCTTGTCCCCAAAACCACTGTCATTAGACCATCTGTGTATGCCTAGAAATATCGCGAATCAGATGTTGTCAGCATCAATGTACAGTTCATGCTTAATGTCTAATAAATGAGTGACACACAAAATATACGTTAAATAATAAATGTGACTAAGGTCGTGCAGTGTTCGATGCATGTTCACTAAAAAAAAGTAAAATGCCACTATGGAGACTACAAATCCACACCCTGTTAACGATCATACACTCACAAGCTTTAAATAAAATAATCGAAACATTAATTTGGACGTCATTGCACAAAAATAAACTCCAGAAACCAGAATTGTGCCAAGAAGCTCCATTTTTTGCATAAATCAAAACCAACATATTGAGACTTAGCTATCTGCGGACACACGTCTCTCTGTATATATAATAAACAAAATTATTCGTCTCATGATATGCTACCATTGAAGACATCTATGAATGTTGATTGAGTTATAAATCGACCAAGATTGACAAAGATGGGGGTCCAAAAATAACTTATTTAGGGAATGACATACTATGCATGACACATGATGGTCTTTGGTCACAGAGATATACCATAAGCTGAAATATGTAAGCAAAAAGGAATTACTTTTGAACCTTGTTAGCTCTGTGAGACTATGAGTAGGTTAGATTAAAAGAACCTACTCATAGTCTCACTGAGCTAACGAGGTTCAAAAGTAATACCTTTTTACATCAGCAGCTCGTTTCGTATGATCAGACATCTGCATTAAGATGTTGCACCTGCGTAACTTTAATAGGCAACGGATGCAAACTTGTAAGAAACATCTTTCCTCAAGAATGCAAATAAAATAAGAATACAGACAGTAAGTTACTGTGCTTAAATAGTTGCGTACGAAAAGTCTTCGTTTTATTACTATGTCGAACGTCAGCGGATTGGTTGACAAAAGACACTAAGGTTTGTTTTTCTTTGTTGATAATATATTTTCCAGTTTGAGCTTTTAAGTTTGATGTTCTTTGAAGTTATGATTGTTCGTTTGCGTGAATCGGCTGTAGATTCTATTTTCCCCGAATCAAAAGCAAATTTGCAAAGAGGGCCACTGCTAAATCGTCATATTGTCAGACAAAGACTGTATAAGTGAATATTGCACAGCAGACATTAAAGGAGCTTTTCAATTTGTCATAAAATAAAATTGTACCTCGCGTTTTCATTAAATACAGATTCATATCCAACATCTGTCCATAGAAATTGACGAAATTTTCGCAAAATACACATACTTAGTATATAATGCGAGAACAATCTCAACATTTCAGATAATTCCTGATGGCCTGAGTGGTGGGCAATTTCATCTGGTGTGCGTCCATCAAGATTCCTTATCTTGCATGCCCCTGCAAGAGCTGGGTAACAGAGCAAAGCTTCAGCAAAACGTACAAGGTTATACTCCGCGGCAAAATGAAGGATTGTCGGCCACTTCTGGTCACTCTGGACTTTAAAATACAAATTATCAGTTACTGACAAACTGCAGTAAAAAGAAACAAACAGTTATCGATCAATAATAAGTTTTCACGTCGCAGTGCATTGTAGATGTCAAATGAACAGCAGCAAATAATGTTATGAAATTATAGACATATTACAATACCTCAAATATAATGGGCAATTCCTGCTAGATGACAATTTCGAGGTTAATACCTAAGTAAATCAAAATCCAGGATTTCTCAGCTTTAATAATTATAATTTTTACAATACTAGTTTATATATAACACTGTGACATGCTGATGCATGCAGAGTTTGATTTCTTTTCTCAAAGCAAAATATTGAGTGGAGAACTTCAATGAGAATGTCACATCTCCATCGAGCAACATGATGCCAATAGTCTCGCAAATGACTGACTTGCGTAAATACACAGCTGAACCTTTTGTTTAAGGGGATTATATAAACTCAGAAGACTGTTGATAACTGACTGAGAAAAAAGATAACGAAAATGTATTTCTTCCTTGTCAGTGTGTGTTCTGACAGACTTTTTATACAGACTTGTAATGCATGGAATAAGGTGGATGTTAATGTCCATAAGTCACTTGATAATGATAAAAAAGAAATATGTATATGATCAGAAAATGCCACAGGAAATTATGGGACGTTTACTCTGAGATGAATCATCTTGGCTGTCCACAACAGAAAGATGTTCTGGAAAACCTGATGTTGAAATTTTGTTTGCTAGTTGCCTATCAAGTTGTTCCCTCTCTGATCCATGTAGCCCCATACACTGACATAACATATTGATGGGGTCAGCCTCTTCCACAAGAAGCTCCCAAAGTTGCTGGAGTTTTGATTGTTTCCCGCCAACCGCTCCAGAAGCGTGTCCTGCAGCTAGACTGCCATCGGTATGGCTGACCTGTTGCGGGGAAGGTACAGTGTCCTTGAGCTTTCCTTCACCTATTTTGTGTTCATTACATATAACACTGAATGTGGAAAGCATATGTGCCTCTTCGTCTGAAATGGGAAGGAACAGAAAGAAAAGAAGACACATATACTTAGTATCAGATTCTGAGGACAGTTTTGTACTTTGGCTATGTTTACTATCAACTTTTTGCAGACAGTATTAATATCTTCTAATGTGATATCCAGCTGGGGTTATGATACTCTTTTTCATATGCTTGTGCATATAATACGTGATAATTAGTCATATCTTTATCTGTTTGCGCATTGATATCTTTCTTAATTATTTATCTTTATGGCATATCACATATGTTACCATTTTAATGTAGCTAGCAAAGGAGAGATGTTCAACCTACGAACAACTTACGACAGGTATAATAAGAACAGAAAAGAAGCCGTAGTCAGCGAGAAAGATATTTCCGATGCTTTTTAAAATATGGGATTTACACAAGCTCTAGCACATAAAAAAATACACCATGTTTACATTGGTAAATTGGAAGTACCTAGAAAATACACAAATTTGAAGCAAATATAAATATTCGGAACATATAAACGTTGTAAAGTCTCTGTACCTCGAAGGAGAGAGGTGCATGTGTCAAGGTCAAATGGGTTTCTTTTGTCTGCTTTGATTAAAACACGGTATCCTTTTTGTACCTCCATAGTTCTATGGATAATATAAGCAAAACGAGTGTCCAATTTAAAAAAAAAAAGAGCACACTCTAAATCGAGATGCAGTTTAAGATATTGTAACATTTTTAGCATAGGTTATTGGTATTTCCTGGACATAGTTGCATTTGAATAACATGACCGAAATTTGTAAGCAAGTAAACTTTTCGGATTGGGCCGAGTAACACCTTTATGTCGTCATTCTGCACAAAAACCAAGAGGCTGAATTAATCAACATTTTAGTTTCTCTTTAGGCTTTGGCGCCGCTATTTTTTTCAATACAACATCCTGGAAAAATCAGAGAAAAAATAATAAATAGATTTCTGGGGACTATAATCGGCTGGAATAACAGCTGACTGAATCAATTAGTGTAACTTTACTTTGAACGTTTCATGACTACGATCATACAATCAATCAATTTAATTGTAATAAGTGTGCCCCTTTTTCGTGTGTTTGACTGCTTTGTTTGGTTTGTTCAATTTTAATATATATATATATATATATATATATATATATATATATATATATATATATATATATATATATATATATATATATGTTTAGAGACCGTTAAACCATAATTGTGGAAAGTTATTTCTAGTCTTCTTGGTGGGACCATGTTTATCATGACACAATCCACCTTTCATAGAATACTCAATAATTATGACTAATGGGAATTAGGAGCTTCTATTGAATTGACCATTACTTTGTAATCACTAGAAACATTCACTACAATATCGAAGGTAAATGACCATGTATGTGTAAATTAAGCTCTTGAAAAAAAGAATGCTTTTGCATTGAATTTATTATTTGAAGTGGGAGAATCTACAATATATTTCATTACTTAGATGAACTTATGATAACTCTCTGATGAGTCAAAATCCAAATCATACCTGTCAATGAAAAGGTGTTGAAATATCGGTAAATCCAAATCATACCTGGTAATGAAAAGGTGTAGAAATATCGATTTGTATATGTAGCCTTCACTTCGTGCTTGCCATCAAATTGTACGGATACATCAGATTCAGCTTTCTTCTCGAGTCCAATGTATATTTTCAGGCCCTGCATGGAAATAGCCATTTTGGGTTCTTACTTGTACATTTGTCCTTAAACTAAGTTGTACATCCTGTGCACAAGGGGTGCACTCTTAGTGCACTAATTCTACTTCACGTAGTGCACTTTAATGAACAAGCTAGTGCAAAATTATCTATAATGAATGCACTCACTGCACTTCAGTGATAAGACTTATAGAAGTGTTTGTGGATATTATGGTGAACCAATACTGAATACAGCAACACTCCGTTTACAATACCATCTAGTTGTATATTAGGAAAATGATGGTGATAATGATGATGACGACGAAAATGATGATGATAATGCGATTGATAAATGCAGAGGGCACTTTAACTCCCCTACTTCTTTATATTTAATTCAAGTATAAAAGTCTACATCTGTTCTTTATTATGTTGGACTATGACGAATCATGGTTTAAATTTCCTAAAAAATGTAAATACAGCGCCACTTGCGTCAAATAAATAATTTTATGATTGGATACATGAACTCTAATTATTTTGGCAAGTAACAGACTGTTTTTATTCACTGTGTAAAACTCCAAATCCCTTCCATATTAACGCAGACAATGAATGTTTTTCGATATAATCAGTTGGTATTCGAGAGACATTTGTTTTAAAAAAATCGTTGTCGTTTGAACTGTTTCCTTGGATAGCCAAACACCGTTGCTTCCTACTTTTTGATATGTTCGCACGTGGTGCATGCAGACCGAGCTTTGGGATAGATGAGCACTGTTTCACTAGTAAGGGATGCAGACCGAGCTTTGGGATAGATAAGAACTGTTTCACTAGTAATGGATGCAGACCGAGCTTTGGGATAGATGGGCACTGTTTCACTAGTAAGGGATGCAGACCGAGCTTTGGGATCGATGAGCACTGTTTCATTAGTAAGGGATGAGCGTGTTGCCCCTGTACAAGAATCAACATCCCATTGTTCCAGGCACTCTGAACCAGTCAATATTTCTTCCTCTTGTCTCGTGGATTTCAGGTTGAAACGACTTGCATCACTATTATCACTAAAAATAACATTAATTTGACGTTAAAAAGGGAGCTCCGGACAATGTGAGGAGGGATAAAGACAGTAAACGGTTGTGATATATAATCTACAAAAACCCACGAAAGTTTAAAGTTTACAGACCATTGCTTTGCATCTCTTTTGTCTATTATTTAATACAGAGTGTGGTGAATTGCATGGGCAAATGGCCACCTATCAATGGTCGGTTGTTCCTGTTCCGAGTACTACTTTTTCCTCTGCCTGAAAGGCACCATTACGCATTTCATAGTACTTGAACTACTTTGTAAGAATTTGTTGTACATATAAAGCGAGCTAAATAATGTTCACCAATTTGAACGATGCAAAAAACGAATGTTGAAGTTGTTGCTTAAAATAACTTACCTCATCAATAACCTCCTGGAAAACCGGCCGAATTCTGGGTGGAGGATAATCGTATTCATACATGGTTACAATCGTCATGAGCAAATTCCTTACAGACTCCTCTGACCCCTCTACATCCAGCGTTATCCAGTCTTTAACATCTTCATGTACACCATGCTTTGTTGTTATGAACGTAAAGTTCTCTGTATCAACTCCCATCAGAATGGCGAGTGAATATTGATGACCAAAACCCTTCATTATGTTTAAATCTATTAACTCAAGGAAATCGGGTGTAATTAGGAATACGTTTATTCGGCTCTTCCCTTGAGAAATATCATCAGATGTGACGTCATTAAGGGTAATGTCTATTTGATATTCCCGTTCACCAAGCTTGGATTGGAGGTACATTGCCCAATCAGCTCCATCTTTGGGATAGTAGTGGATAGAGATTTCCTTGGGTCTGGACATCATCAGAAAGGTTGATGGGGGATCGACGGCTGTACCAAAGCAAGAGATGTATAGGGGTTACATTTGGAAGGACATGGTATATATCCACATAGTTAATTAACGTAAAACATGAGCTAATAAACTTCGGTTTTCAATCTACAAAGACCTATGACGAACAGGTCCTCATATGCATCATTTCAGATTTTATATAATAATTTTTAATCAATTGACTATTTCTCGACATAAGTGATGATATTTTGAGCATGACACGGCTATTTGCAGACGATAGCTCATCATCTCATACATCTAAGAACACATCTGAAATAGTGTGAGTGTATATATATATATATATATATATATATATATATATATATATATATATATATATATATATATATATATATATATACATACATATATATATACTAAATAAAAATGTTCATACCATCGATATTTGGTCAAAATATTGGCTGTAAGACTTAAATCCTACAAAAAGCGGATGAACTGCTAGTTTCGTCAAATCAGAACACACCTTTCCTAAACAAAAATTTAATAATGAAGTCTTACCTTTCCTTGACAATCATAAACACCTTTTAGTTTCTTGTAGTACCTTAGGCAACTCGGCACAACAAATCGATAACTTGTTTGCATCTGCCTCAAAAATGATAAATGTGTTTAAAACACTTGAATACAAATTCACTAAAAAGAACTGTTGTAAGACTATATTTTGCTTATATTCGACCTTAATTAAATATGCTGACGCTATCTGGGATGGCTGTACGGTTGAAGAAGCTCTCAAATTAAAAAAAGTGTAACTTGACGCAGGGAGAAATGTGACCGGTGCATCTGCTCAAAATATATATGAGAAAACCGGCTGGCCTACATTAACTATTTTCATAAAATTATATATGGCGCACATCCCTCGTATCTTTCTAAACTATTGCCGCCATTACTTGGTAAATCAAACAGATATAATCTTAGAATAGTAATAACTTCATGCAAATGAATCCTCGTCTAAAAATAAGAAGGAATTTAATTTTTAAACTCTATCGTCCATAGTTGGAATAATATCCCTGATTCAATAAAGGAAGCAGCAAGTTATACAATATTTAAAAGTAAAATTGCGGCTAAGACCGTACACGTGCCGTCCTATTATGGAGACTGCGATAGAAAATTGAATACCCTGCATTAGGAATAAATGTAGTGATCCACATTATGACTTTTACAGCTGTGATAACAGGCATACTGTATTCATACCGACTTTATCGTCTGTTGTCATTTAGCAGCCTGTCACCAACCTATTGTACAGTGAAATGAATATTTAACATTCTTATGAGAGATCATTTCACAGTTTTGTGTATGATTCTTTGCAACTGTTTCGACGGAAACTGAAAGAAAATATACGAGGGGCGTAAATAAGAATCGTTTGAACAGGAACATAATTAATACGAGCGCAAAGAGATTTCGTCTAGGTCTTTTTCTTGGTGTCATACATAAACATGTACATTAAATGGCTGGTGTTATATTATTTCACGATACCCATCAACCATCTTAACGCGGTTAAAACTTGATAAAAGTAGAATTCCTAAAACATTATAACCTCTATTTTGTTGTGTTGTATTGCAAACATGAAGCATGATAACTGATGTAACTTGACGACAAACATTCTACAAGTCAAATACCCCTTTTGTACCTAGATAAGTTTTTGTGTTCTAATATTTAGATAAGACCTAACACGTTAGGGACTGTAGCGTACTAACGGAGGGGGGGGGGACTGTCTGGTTGTCCCGGACGCCAGAGGTCCTGGGGCGCCAACAAAACAGCTGACAAAAATTCGGGCCTCTTATTCTGGCCATTTGGGCCATCATCGGTCGCCCCGGCGCCATTTACCCTTAGTACGCCACTGGTTAAGGGTACTTCTCTTTTTGAACCTTATTTTGAAACGTTGAAGTCATATGTTTCCAAGCAAAATCTATCACAAACAGCTTTCTTCATTATATATACAGGAGTTTCGATTATGACGCATGAATCGGCAACAGCAGAGTTCAAATTCAGCTGCTGATTTACCTGATATTAAAGTATTTTAATATTTCCTCATGAAACAGGAAGAAAAAGTTTCTCGTAGTTAAAATTTTTTATTTAAAACATTTTTAACGTTATGAAAGTTTTCTGATTGTAATTAAGTGATGTATTATACTTGATTATTATATCATGTAATTTTCAACGGAATGAAATAAAGATGATGATGATATCGGCTGATATAAATGGTAAATTACTAGCCCAAATGGAGTATGCTGGACCTACTAAATTATTATATAAATTATATTTATTTGATGATGGATCTTAAAGTCTTAAAGAAAAACAAACACAAGAGCTCTTTGCTTCACTATTAGTAATGACAAAATACTAATTAATACTAATGACGTACAAGAGTCATCAGATACAGTAAGATATATCCATCTTGTCAATCAAAAAAAAAAGTTTAACTATGCATCAGTATAGGATTTACACGAATAAATAAAATGTGTGTTATTTCCATTTAAAAGCATGGGTATATGTTAGGAGTGACGAAACTTCGGCAATATTCCTGTGGTAGTTTACGTTGTCAGAGTCAGCCCCAATTGCATATCTTTTGTTATATCCCTCTTTTACCTTCTCACATGAAAAAACCCATGCTGACAAAAACTTATCAGTACAGTGATGTAGTCGATGAATAAACAGATTTAAGACCCAGTGGTTTAAAAATACATATCTATTCTAGTCGATAAATAGATGAATTCCATGGTGGAATTTCAAACAGTCCCTGACGGCATAGTATTCTGTACAGCAAAATTAAAACACTGAAAAGAGGTATTTGTGTATTAAAATAACGACTTTAACACGTTATTTAGATTCTAGCATGAAAACTAAAGAAAATGTTGGTAATATCGATTGTAGTATGTTCACGTAGTATTACAGCATGCGAGCTTCTCGCTCAAATACTGGATACGCAGATGACGTCGAAGAGTGGCGTTATTAAAGGCGTTAATGTTAGAGACACGTACCTTCAAAAGAGGATGGGCGGGCTTGCGAGCTCCATGTAATTCGGGCGATGCCACAGTCTCAAATGATACACTATAACATATTTATTACATACCCCTACTAGTAAAATAGTGAATTGTAGTTAAAGTGTTGTCCCCAACATTAAAATGATTTCAAATATTGTTGAAAATTAATGTTCCTTACATTATTTTGTATGAATAAATAACGCAAAAATGCATGTTATGACGTGACATCATTTTACATACTGTTACGTCAAGATAGGCCTGCTTTAACGTCATGCTACGTAGAAACAAACTTATTGGGTCCTCTGCGTGCTTGACAGCACCCAATAAATGCTTTAAGACACCTGTTAAGTGGAAAATGTACTGAATCATCCTACGCAATGAATTTGTATAGGAAGTCACGAGATGGGTGTAATAATATACAGTTACTTCATAAATATGCAGTGAACAGACTGAACCATTCTCACATAGGTGATGTGGACAAACGGGTGTTCTGTTCTCGGCCTAAGCATCGGGCAATATAACACCTGGTTGTCCTTAGCAACGAGGGACAAATAGTCGCTCTGTTCCCTTTACAGCAATCAATAAAAAAAAATGTTTTATTACCTAATTAAGCAAAGGTTTACCCCCCCCCCCCAAAAAAAAAAAAAAGCAATTTCTTATGTCTATAAACATATCGGTTTCACATGAGGCTTGTGATCAGGCTCTAAATGCCAGTTACGAGCGCATTATCGCACCTGGTAATAGTTTGTAGATAGTTTTCCCTCACGTGCGACCATTTCTTGCAATTACGTTTACAGGAAAATAGATTTAAAAAATCCCAAGGAATACGAAATAAATAGATCACTACAAATAAAGCAGCAAATTGGTAATCAAAATCCTTTATGTGTACCAGTGTAAAGGAGGGAAATTACATCCAACCGTCTGAGTTCTGCGTCAGAAACAAGTCTTTGCGGAGTATCTGAAAAATCTGATTGGGGGTCTTGGGAGGGGGATTTTCCGATCCAACGACAATGTATAATGAAGGAATATTTGTTTCTCAACTTCTCTAACTTGACGCCGATTTTATAACGCACGCGAAGTACAAATTATCGATATTTCATTTCTGTTGTTGTTGTTTTTCAGATTTAGAATGAGTGTATTGGTTTACATAATGACGTCATTCAAAACAAGTTAGTAAGCAGTACTCAAATTAAAGTGCTTTTTTTAATCATCTGATATACGACAACAATCACGTGATGAAAAATAGTTATATTCTCAATCAGCGTTTAACACTGGAAAATACGGTTATACATATGTAAAATGTGAGCTAAATACCTTTATTTCTAGCTGCTTTGTTAAGGTAGACCAAAAGGGATCATGTTGGTGTAATATAAATTTATCGCTACATCATTTAGGATAGCTACAGATTCGGTCGAATGATACTTACAATCCTTTTACGAAGGGGCGACACTTAATCAGTATTACACAAAGATCCTCTGACACTTGCGGGTGAAAACGGAGAAGCAGATTTTCTTCAGTGTATAGGTGATAACCGCTTGATGAAAGTCACTAATGAAGACATATCCTCTAACAAAACGAACAATCTGTATCTTCACTTTAGCTTCCAACATAGCCCTGTTTCAGAGTGTATGTAAACTGATAAACCCACTGCCTTAAAAAATCAAATAGATGTGTTTACTTCCTCGTTAAAAATACCCATATGCACACGTATGGCCGAGTTGAAAAAATAAAGCTTCCAATGTCACAGTAAGGTAATGTAAGTGAAGTAGGACGTGTATTGACAGGGAAGTTATTTCAGGTGGCGTCTATATATATATATATATATATATATATATATATATATATATATATATATATATATATATATATATATATATATATATATATATATATATATGTATGTATGTATGTATGTATGTATGTATGTATGTACGTATAAAAATGAACCAGGTATCAGACTGTTCGTGCTATATCGCTTTTTAATCGGATCGTCTTAGCAATCCTGACGTTATTAGTCACTAAATCACACATTATCAGCAAGAGATTGGGAAGCGGACCTTGGAATTTAAATAAACAACGACCGATTTACAGCTGATGGTCGGTAGATGGAGATTGATGATTCGTTAGTTGTGTGAAGGAATGTGCATATCAGGAATGATTTATATTACATTTTTGTGATATACTGGCACGTTGAAATAAACTGAATTTCATGCACACGAATACTGAAAAGTCACACCACTTATTAAAATTGTTCTTCGCATTTTTTATAGATTTAAAATTCCTGACCCAGTTTGCATCATACAAGAAGTAGGTTCCAGAAGGTTTTCGAAATAGACTGCGTTGTCAAGACTATTGTTGTTATAATTTGCATCTATACATTTAAAGATGTGTAAGTAGTGGGGATCATACGGGAAACCCTAGGTTGGTTAAAAATTAACATTGGGATGGTACTATGGGGTCATACGAGCAATGTAATGTTAACATGGGGACTGTTATAGGCCGTTTTCATGTTAAAAAAATGTATAGGGTCAAACATTTATTGGGTTCATATTTATAGATTAAAAATGTTTCGGTCAAACATACTATTGAACACATACTTTTTTGGTATACTATCCAAAAGACAACCTACTATCCAGCACCTACTTTATTGATATACTATACAATACACACCCTACTATCCAACACCCGAGGTTTTCATACTCGATCCAACACGTCACTTTTTGATATACTATCTAACACCCGAGTTTTCGAGTACTATCCAGCACCCACTTTTTGATATATTTTCCAAGACACCACTTTTTGATATACTCTCCAACATACCACTTTTTGATACACTATCCAACACCCAACCTTGAGTAATATCCAGCACCCACTTTTTGATATACACTCCAACACATCACTTTTTGAATACTACCCAACACACCATTTTTTATATAATATCGAGCACTTACTTTTTGATTACTATCCTACACAAACTTTTTGATATACTATTCAACACCCACTTTTTAAGTACTATCCAATACCCCGCACTATACTATCCAACTAGCCGTATGTTGTGACCAATACTAAGATGTTTATACTTACAAACACACAAAAATACTATGGCACAAGAGAGGCGAAGGATGTAGTAAAAAGAAGGGAATACATATACACTCACTATCACACACAAGCAAGGCAAGGTTAAGTAGTGTTTGCAGAGATACTATACCCACAAACATAAGAGAGGGGTTTTTAAGTTTCAGTTGGGTTGTAAATATAGACATAGAGATACAGAAAAATACAAACATACAACAAATAGAATGGCAATGATTTTAAGTAGTACCTCTCTTTTCAAAGAGATTTGGGTGGCTCTGAAATGGGCCGTTTGGTTTGTTGTTTCTATTCAGTAACCACTCTCAATTAGTGGCCGCATCTCCCAGGTCATGCTCCACATTTAGCACATCTCCTACTCCATTTATCCCCACCCCAACTATTAATGGATACGGGAAGGGAAAAGTAACGATAGTTAGTATCCCTTTCCCTGTCCTCAACTGGTGGAATGAGGCATTCGGACTACTGATGTTGCTGTTGCTGTTACCATTGAAGGAAAAATGTTGTATTGTCCCTTCTGTTTCTTCTCCTCTGCCCATTTTCCTTTTTCTTTCTCAAAGTCTTCCTCCAGCAAGTAGACTACTAACTCTTTCGCTGTCTTGAAATGGCCCATTCTCCTCTTGAAAGATCCCCTACTGGGATGTAGTTGGCCTAGGAGCTACTGCACATACTCCAATTGCTCTAAGATTTCGCATAATCTGCCGCTCAAAGTCTGGCTGCTCATTCGTTTGCGTTGACAAGTCAACGACTAATAGCAAGACCGACTGATAAACTGATCTTGTATTAACGACGTGTTTGACCATTCTGCCATGTACGTTGGTTTAACGTACGCACAGCGTAATAGATGACTTTATGTGAGGCGAGAGAAAGTGATAAGAATAATAAGCGAAAATAAAGTGGAAAGTAGATTTTAAAAGGTTTTAATATACATAGTTTGCGTGAGAAAATTTTTGATTTTGTTTCTAAAATTAATATGTCCTATAGTTGTGTATAACTTCCCCCTAGTTTCCCATTTATTTATCTTATTTTTGTGGGTCCATGTTTGATTGACAGGCCAGTTCGCTGACTCTAGGTCGTCTCTTCGACTTGGCGAATCGACTGTCCTGCATGGAGAGGGTCGTTTGTTTAGAGGTTTTAACTTACATACTTTTAGGAGGAGATGTTAGGATTGTTGTTGGTTTATTTAACTATCTTTTGTGTGTCCATGTTTAATTGAGAATCAAATTCGCTGACTCTAGGTCGTCTATTCGACATGGCGAACCAACTGTCCTGGCAAGACTGCTAACTTACTTTGAATTTACAACGTGTGGGGACATTCAGCCATTTATGTTGGGTTAATGTACACACGTTGTACTACTTAATTACTCGTCGAATCGGTGCTTGACGTCTTAATGTGAGCACAGCTCACTACTAAATAATCGGTGCTTGACGTCTTAATGTGAGCAGAGCTCACTACTAAATAATCGGTGTCCGGAGTTGTCAAAAGAGGAAAAGGCATGGCCGAAGTCGCGAAGCGGCAGCGGAAATGATTATGGAAACGCCATGGATCTACTATCGATCAAATTCTGTCCAGTTTAGAAAAGTCGGAATGTCCCTAACAACTATTAACGTGTTAGCCACACACATTTATTATGACAATAGTTCAGTTGCAAAATGGCTTCACTTATTATAATTCAATTTGAATTTTGTGTACATAGTGTACATAATGTTCCAAAAATGTAACATCCAATCCGTGATTACAAGTTACTCATTTCAATTTTGTATGTCGTACATTTTACTTCTAAATTCATGGTTATGTTTAGACAGTAGCCCGAAAACGGTCAAATTTGTAATTTTAAAGAGTATAATCGAAAGGGGTTTTCCAAAAAGTCAAAATGAAAACCCAATACAGACGGCAATTTCAGCTACATCCGGTCATTGGTGATTCTTCCTGGGGGTAAGTTCAATGGACCATGTCACATCTCGCCTGCGTCTTCCAGGTTTCGTCACCGGTTGCTTCTGCCCCTATTTCAGCCGTCCTTTTTCATTCCCCTGGTCCTTTCCCCTTGGGGTTGGTTCGATGGATCTTGTTATCATCTCGCCTCCTTCTTCCAAGGGTCCTTTCCAGGTTTGCTGTTCTACTCTTTCCCTGCCGCTGCTCCCTCATGGTAGCTCGCTCGTGCTGACCGTTCTTGCTCGTGCTGCTCCATGCAGTCGGCTTTTGGTGGGTTGGGGGGGGGGGAGTAGGTAGACTATATCTACACCGGTATTGGTTCATTGTTGCAGCTTGGCCTCTGACTTCCAATAACTTTCATTGTAGTAGAGCACTCAATTAGCTGCACGAACCAGCCCGAGGCAGTAGTATATTGTTGTCTCCCCTCCTCATCCATAGCAGCTCGGCTCAGCTCCCTCGACCTGCTATTTCCGACGGCTGGCTGCTGACTGACCCTGGTAAGACTGATTGATTGATTGATTAATTGATTGATTGATTGATCTTCAATTAAGAACGTGTGCGGCCGTTTTGCCATGTCCAGAAGAGGAAAATGCTAAAACGGCGGCAGAGGTCGCCTCGACGTCTCTGGAGGGCTCCAAGTGATCCAGGGTTGAAATTTTGCTTTTATTTGCCAAATGTAAGAAATGTCGTCGACTTTCAGCTTATCTAGTTGTCTTTTAAGAGGAATTTTGAAAAACAAACTCTGTATTTGTAGCTGCGTGTAGGGATTAGCTATAGAGAGAAGATGATATAGATATATACATGTCAAGCTCAGTACACTGATTGGATTATAATCCTATTTTCGTAAGCATATGCACTGATATTATATTTATTGTTATTACAAACGGGGTGATTCCAATTTAATTACTGCATTGTGCAGCGTGGTTCTGATGGTCTGGGCTTGATACCACCTTATATACTTCAGTCTGGTGGCCAGGTCATTGGGTTTTTCTTCTTAATTGTTTAAATCGTTGCCGCCTTGTGCAGGCTTGTCTGATGGTCTGGGTTTGGGAGTACCTTATAGTGTCTAACTTTTAGTTGTGTGGTAGTTGTTTCTTGGTCTTATCCTATGGTGCACATGCTTACCTTATTTAGATTTTCGTGGTATTTTTTATGATCGGTTACCGTATTGTGCAGTAGGGTCATCGTGTTCTGGACCTACGACCACCTTATATTCTTAATTTTAGAGTGGACCATATTAATGGGTCGTGTTACTAAGTTCCTTGTTTTTCAATCGTTGCCACATTGTGTTGCTCGACCTGATGGTCTGGGCTTAGGACTACCTTATAATGTTACTTTTGTTTTGAGGGTCAGGAAGTTTGTGTGCTGTTCCTTGGGCTTCTTACAGGGTACCGTCACCGAGAGGCGAGAGAGAGAAAGTGAGAGGTTTTTTTACAAATTTTATTAGAGTAGTATTCAAGTAGTACCTGTAGTATGATGGAGGTACATGCATGCTTTGTTAGTGACGCTATGCAAAATGGGATGTTTTAGAGATTGGGGAAAAAAGATCAGATAAATAAAAACATAATGAAATACAATGCTATAAGATCTGGTTGGCCTATTTTAATTTAAATTCTGTTTTTAATGAAGATTGATTGAAGATTGATTTTTTGTGTGTGAAGAATTATTTTAAATAAATTTTTTGGCTGTTTCTTCAATGTCCTTTGTTGTGGGAGTGGAATTTCTCCTGCTCAAGAGGGCAGGAATTAGGCCGCCATCGCGTACTAGGTCCCCGATTAGGCTCAGCCTACTAATCCCCTCCATCCAGGCCTCTCCTCTCCTCTCCCGGTCCAGACAAATCTGGGTGGAATATTTAAATGAAAATTCTGTTTTTAGTGAAGATTGATGTTTTTGTGTGAAGAATTACTTTAAATTAAATGTTTTGGATTTTCCTTCAATGTCCTTTGTTGTCGGAGTGAAATTTCTCTTGCCATGAGGGCGAGGATTAGACCGTCAACGCGTACTAGGTCACCGATTGATCCCGGCCTACTAATCCCCTTCCCCCGGACCGAGCACCTCCTTTCCAGGTCCAGACAAATCAGGTTGGCAAATTTTAATGTACCTTTTTTATTTCCCTAATTGATAGAGGTATTTCATACTGGTTGGGTCGGGGTGTCGACAGATTCAATAGACGCCGACTACCCCTTAAGGGGACAGACATAACTGTCTCCATCCTCCGGCACTCGAGATTACTTTACTTTACTTTTTGATCCCTTATTTGTCTACCTATGCGGATTGTGATTTAATTTATTTTCGTTATCCTGTTATCCTGTTGTTTGGTATTTTTCCTATCCTATCTTCCTTTGAATCTGTCTTTGTGGTCCTAACCGGGGATTATATTTCCTGCTTATAGGGTGCTTCAAGAGGCAGTTAATAAATATTTTGTAACTCCGTACCCCGTATTAATTCATTTTGATGTTAGTAAACATGACGAAAAACTTAAAATGTGTACCGGTGATATTGAGGTTTCATGGGAGTTAGGTGGTAAATTTCAATATGGCGGTATAGATGCTTCAAATCATTGTTATACTGTTATCTTAAGTGACCGTTACCTAACATTAAATGCAATGAATATTAAGATGAATGTTATTGTATAATCATATGTTATAATGAGTTTCTGTATCATGATCATATTAGCAACAAAAAATATTTTAAAAAATGCTTACTACAAAAATCAACCAATAACAAAAATATTATAAGAGAATCAAATAAAAGGCGGCAATGATAAAGTTATTCTGATTCAAACACAATTACGAAAGTTTATGATTTCACACAAGAGAAATTATGATTTTGATCATAAAGTGTCAAAAATATGCTAAAATAAGGTGATTTTGTCTTTTCTTTTATTATACTTTTAGTAAAAGAGCTTACACCAAATATATTTAATAATATTGGGCAATCTACTGTCATCATTAGGTATGGTAGTAGCCACAGAAGCGGTCCAAGGTGTAACAGCAAGAGCAACTCAAGATTCTTGTTTATCTAAACAAAGGGCTCCGAACTCGATTTTAATATCATATGATAATATATGATGTCATGAATTGAATTTGTATTGAGTTTAAGCCCACACCAGAAAAGTAAATTAAAGAATATGCACACAAAAAATCAGTCTCTATAAGACTTGATAAAAACCAAATACAACGTTCCGATTAATGTACGTTAATTAAAACGCAAATCAAACGAATTACAAAAGCAAAAACTAAAGGCCATGACGGAGATATAAAATGTTCACGGAAACAATTAAAGAAACAAGGTGGTTTCCTTACTGTGTTACCTTTACTTGCGGAGGCTGCGGGTGGTCTTCTGCCAGGTCATTTGTGAAATTTTTTTGGAAAAGGATTAACAGTGCCAGGAACAGAAAAACCTCTTATTAGTATTCAAAATTAAAAGATTATTTAAAAAAAAAAAGTTTTTAAGAAACAACAATAACAAAAGTTTGGAAGTTGTTTTAGTAAGATATGCTTCCAAATAAAATAAGACAAAATGAAAGTAGTATAATTAATGGAGGATTTTTTCAAAAGTAATGCAACACATTGAGTAGCTACTTATAATGATCCCAAAAGCACAGAAATTGAACGTTTTTATTTAAATGGGCTACCTCCGCCTGATATTATTACAAAAATACACACACACTAACAAATTATATCCTATATGTGAAAAACATGATAATTGTTATAGTAGTAGTATACCTATATCAGAGTGTGATAAAGTAATGATTGATGAAATAAATGGGCATATAAGTAAAACAATTCCAGATAAAGGAAAAAGAAAATTAATTGTAAAATCAATTATAAAACTTCAGCATAAGTTAGGTTTAGGCAAATCAAAACACGGAATGAGGCGTTGAAGTAGACGACAGAACTAGCTGAAAAATTAACTAGGCCAATAATAAAAAAAAGTTCACTCAACGCCGCGTAATAACAGATAAAATAAATTCAGTGTGGTTATTTAGTTCAGCACAATAAACGCTATAACTATTTACTAACTACGCTTGATATATTTAGTAAATATGCACGGGCAAGTCCACTTGAGAATAAAACTGTAGTAAATATGCACGGGCAAGTCCACTTGAGAATAAAACTGTAGTAAATATGCATGGGCAAGTCCACTTGAGAATAAAACTGTAGTAAATATGCACGGGCAAGTCCACTTGAGAATAAAACTGTAGTAAATATGCATGGGCAAGTCCACTTGAGAATAAAACTGTAGTAAATATGCATGGGCAAGTCCACTTGAGAATAAAACTGTAGTAAATATGCATGGGCAAGTCCACTTGAGAATAAAACTGTAGTAAATATGCACGGGCAAGTCCACTTGAGAATAAAACTGTAGTAAATATGCATGGGCAAGTCCACTTGAGAATAAAACTGTAGTAAATATGCATGGGCAAGTCCACTTGAGAATAAAACTGTAGTAAATATGCATGGGCAAGTCCACTTGAGAATAAAACTGTAGTAAATATGCATGGGCAAGTCCACTTGAGAATAAAACTGTAGTAAATATGCATGGGCAAGTCCACTTGAGAATAAAACTGTAGTAAATATGCATGGGCAAGTCCACTTGAGAATAAAGCCGTAGTAAATATGCATGGGCAAGTCCACTTGAGAATAAAACTATAGTAAATATAACAAATGCTTTTGGAGAAATAATAAAAACAAGAAGACCAAAATATCATCCGAAATTACTGATGGAACAGCACATTTTGGAACAGCTTACAGAATAATTCTAGATAACTACCCCAGTTTGAGTCTCTTGGGTGATATTTTGCAACATTTTTATCACTTTTCGAACGAGCGACAGAAAGAATTGATTTTTTAACAGGATGCAACTTAGCTGATCTGGAGCCATTTAATGGGTACATAGTTCTATTGTTTGTACTCTCTCTCTCTCTCTCTCTCAATGTGATGAATTACTGCCAGCCTATCGGTTTGAGGCCAGTTATTTTGAGCAGTGCTTCTGTTCATCTAGCGGCATAAATTGATAATTGTATTGCATCTACTTTCAGAACTTTATTTTACTTTGATTTCCAGACAATTCTCTACATCTAAAGTTCAAACGAACACATAAAAATAACCGTGCAGCTGTAGTGAGTCCCATCTTACCTATTTTCATTTTTGTATGGCATTTAATATGGAAATGTGTTAACCAGAAAATCACATGTTTGAGTCATGTTGTGAGTTTAGGCTCTTGTAAACCACGCCGATTAATGTATTTCTTCAGAACCAGCAACATTTATTTAACAGAACCATTGGGGAATATTTTGATATTTTAGGAGCCTATTAATCTGTCATTCTGTATAAAGACCATTTAGTCAAATGTCTAATTATATTTGATTATCGACTGATGAAAAATAGTTGCATGGCAAAATTATTTTGGTGCACCAACTGTTGCAAACCGTTTTTTTTTTTTTTTTTTTTTTTTTTTTTGTAATTCCTGATACAAACAAATAAAAGCACCTGCAATGATTTTCTTTTACTTTTTCAAAACAACAACTAAATCATAGACCCATCTATTATGTCAATGTTTTCCTTCCTGTCGTTGGTAAGTTAGAACTTATAATAAAGCATATTGTTTATTCTTTATAGCGCATCAGTATAGGAAAGCCCGCAGCCCAAATTCATGCACATTTGTCGTATTAGCGATGGCTCTGAATTTCTCATTTTTGATTGATCTTTTTTCATGTCAGTCATTTTACAGCCATCTGAATATCATTATGTGATAGAGGCTTTACCTAGGAAAGGGTAGATGCATACAAATGATACTTATATATTTTATCATTGTTAATTAATGAGATACGAATTAGTTTTGCTTTTCTTTTTTTTATTTTTCTATGATAAGTGCCAATGTTCCTTCTTACTATTTACATTTATAAATTGAATACTATTGAGATAATGCAAATTTAATTGTACAGTCAGATGTTGATTATCTGGACTCCTGACAAACTTTTTTTATCCGGATAAATGATAATAACATAAGCAACTACAGTATAGATTCAGAGGACATTCCATGGTGCAGAAGAGTCTGGATAAGTAGTGTACGTATAATCGATTTTTCACTGTAATAACGCAAATAATGCAATAGGTGCGTATACAGTGAACCAAAGAATAATCGCTATGAGCTAATACCAACATTTATTTGGATTATTTCCCTTCCCCTGTCTTTTTATTTAGATAAGGACTTGAGCTGGACAGCTGGGTTCTGAAAATATTGGGTTCCAGAAAGACGATGATGTTTTGATTTAGAACACAAAATCAAACCACAGATTACGGAACTTAGTCCTCTCCAGTCTGAGTAAACTTTCAAAGTATCAGATTATTTTTATGATAACATGACGTGTATGATCTTTCTACAGACCTACCTAACTGAGGATTGATCACGAAACAAGAACTTCAGCACATATATCTTTTTCTGAAATTTCACCTAGTTTTTACGCGAGAAAAGTTCGACACTTTTGGACCAAAACAAATTTATTTATGACTACCGTACCTTTATAGGAGGAGCTATTCGCATAAAAACGAGCGATACAGTTGGTGAACGACTCGCTACCAGAAGGGTGCAGGTAATACTACACAGACTAGGTCATGTTGGCTGATTGGATGATGTCTCTGGCCAGTTGTTTCCTCGCTATATAACATGTCACAGCTGATATGCTTTTGTACACCAATCAATCAATCATGAACAAATTGTGCCAAATTAGCGTAGTCGCGGATGAGGCCATCTTGAAAAACTACTTTCCTTCTCTGGTAGAACTGTCTGTTAAGTAATAACCATATTTAATAAAATGATTTATGAATAATTTAAATTTATTTTGGAAAATGGAAAGAATTAAACGGCTTTTATTTCACACGCCCTCCTCCAAAAAGGAGACTTAGTTTAAAAGACCTTTCTGCGCGATTTGAGACCTTAAACCATATTTCTGTTTTAACATCGCAATAACTAGCTGATATCTGCAATACGATTGTTAATTAAGTGAAAAAATTAAATATCTAGTCATTTGAAATTTTAACGGGACTAGAACGTTAAAAGAGAGACTAATTTGTGAAATTATTTCGTATTTTAAGATAAATGGTTTTAATAGACTCCAAAGATCATTGCGACTTTTTCTCCAGTATCGATTTTTCTTTTTTAAGTTTAAGTTTAAATCAATATTTGTGTTCGTATTATACGAGGGGGTATGTATGCATTTACTTGTTCTATTCTATTCTGACGAATTGAGGTCAAGTCTAATAGCTCATCATAAACTAATTGATTTCGTTTCCATTTTCCCACAGTTCCATATGGAGGAAATAAAGATTGATTGATTGATGATTCATTCAGTCCTTAATCTCTATTTAGGGGATTTATAACAATATGTACAATTTCAAATATAAGCCACAAACATATATCCGCGGGGTGGAGGTGGGGCAAACTATGCCCCCCCCCCCCCCAAAAAAAAATCTAAACTACAAATAGAAATAAAAAATGAGCGCGAAACAATAGGAATGTTTCCTATAGTAATTTTTCTTTACAGTTAGATAGTTACAAATATGACCTGGAAATGCTTATAACGCAGGTGCTTCGTCCCCTGGACACCATCAGGGTTCCGTCCCACAAATCCCTTGCCTACTTGTTTGCTCTCTGCTCACACAAACGACACCAACACTGTTTCTATTCGTGAATTTTTTTTAAATCGTTATTACCACGAATAGAAAGATGTCCGTTTAGTTTGCATGCAATTACAAGAAATAGATAATATTTGAAAAACGGCTGATAATAATGCATAGACACGACTCTAACTTTTTTTTTTTTTTAAAAGTCACACTATTAGTTGAACCTGATTAACCTTTTTTTTTTACAACATATTGAATATTTAATGCAATTGTCAAGGACCAACAGCTTCCATAATGCCAGTGTTTCTGACGGTTTTGGAAGATTCCAACAGATTATATACCTATTGCTAAAGCAATACCACGTGATCATGACACATATTACTTTTAAACTTTGAATTTAATCTTTCTTTTCTATCTCGATATTTCCCCTAGTTTTGCAAGTGAGAATAAAGAACAAAAGTGACTTTTTCACATATAAAATATGATTATTCATCCTTATCAACGAAAGTAAATTAGACGAAAATGTCTGCCATAATCATATAACTATATGTTGCTATTTGTTACTTCTTAATTCAAAAAGCCTTGTCACTCGGATTCAGAGCTTCCACATATTACTGGGATTCACATCTAGCACGTATTATTCGGATTCGGCACCTATTACTCTGATTCATAGCTAGCACCAATTACCTGTAGTACTGGCTAGCACCTGTTATTCGGGTTTTAAGTAGAAATTCAATCTTTGTGTATACATTCTATGACTAAGTCACATGAAATTAATACATTCGCTGATTGCATGACATATATACTCTAACAAAACTATCAATCTTATTATCATGCACTTTTTTTTCCTAATCATATGTTATATATTTTATGTATCTGCAAATAAATCCAGTACATTGCTTAGCAATGTATTGTTTGTTTGTTTTTGTTTGGTTTGGTTTTTTTTAGTGGGGGTTTTTATAAAAAAAATCAGAATGATAGCAGACAAGAAACTGTTCTTTCTGTATCTCTTTTTTTTTCTTTCTATTTATATAATGACTGCTTATGATAAATTTACTTTTTAACGAGAAATCTTGTGGAAGTAACCCCCGAAACAAGAAAGTTTTCCTGTCTTCCCCATCCTGAACTTGCACCTGTGTCAACAACAAAATAAAATAAAATAAATAAAAAAACAAAAAATAAAGGTCAAGATAACGATAGAAATTAAACGAGGTGATAATGCATAGGCACAAGGTTTATAACATCGAGCTGGTAGAAAAATCACATCATGTGTTCATTGTGAGCAATTTATTACAACTTCTATATAATACATGCCATTTTGAAGCCATGGGTTAACTCGAGATTAAGTGTTAATGTTGCACTCCATGACGGTTTTTATAGGGTACATTGGAAATTCGATAATCTGGGTCATTTAAATAGTCTGGATATTTTTTTTCAGATAATTCAGAAAAGAATTACGTGGAAAGTATCGATTTTCGTGAATATTTTGCCGGTTCTCAATAATAATAACAATTTCAATTCAGAAGATCGATTCTGCCCTATATTTACAAACTTCCAGATAGGAATTCACCATTCTCAGTTGATTCTTAAACATTTTTTGTGCCTTGCAAAACTAATAAGAGACACAAACTGATAAATTTTTCTTACTTGCTCACCATAACGTTATACCAGTCCCTCATCAATAAAATCATTTAAGTGAACGGACCTCAAATAGTGGTAATAGACTCCTCATCAATCACATCATTTAAGTGAACGGACCTCAAATAGTGGTAATAGACTCCTCATCAATCACATCATTTAAGTGAACGGACCTCAAATAGCGGTAATAGACTCCTCATCAATCACATCATTTAAGTGAACGGACCTCAAATAGTGGTAATAGACTCCTCATCAATCACATCATTTAAGTGAACGGACCTCAAATAGGGGTAATAGACTCCTCATCAGTGACATCATTTAAGTGAACGGACCTCAAATAGTGGTAATAGACTCCTCATCAATCACATCATTTAAGTGAACGGACCTCAAATAGTGGTAATAGACTCCTCATCAATCACATCATTTAAGTGAACGGACCTCAAATAGCGGTAATAGACTCCTCATCAATCACATCATTTAAGTGAACGGACCTCAAATAGTGGTAATAGACTCCTCATCAATCACATCATTTAAGTGAACGGACCTCAAATAGGGGTAATAGACTCCTCATCAGTGACATCATTTAAGTGAACGGACCTCAAATAGTGGTAATAGACTCCTCATCAGTGACATCATTTAAGTGAACGGACCTCAGATAGCGGTAATAGACTCGTTCTTCATAGAGGAAAGATGAATTGTTTGGATTACAAAGATACATATATTTCAACTTGGCATGTTGTACGCTTGTATGTGCTGAGTTTACTTTCAGAAGTTTTGGTAAAGTGCAAGAATATCAAAATCCCGCCTAACATATTGCATGCAATTTTGTGTTTCAAATGGAATATTTATCACTAATTATAGTAAAATGTATCACAAGCGTTGGAACGTTTAATTAAAGAGACATCAAGTGTTGTCCTATTTAATCCAGTTTAGTATATCTGATTTTCATGGAAAATTTCAATTGCAATATATACTCAAGCCAAGGCTTTGCTTCCAAATGAAATGTTATAAATATTCTCATGAGATGATTTCGTGATGGGACAGCATAACAAGACAAGACAAGACAATACCTTATTATAATCAGGTTGTAAAGTTTACAACATATAAGGTATGTAAGAAACATAACATGAATATAACGTGTGATATCATAACATAATGCTTAACAGGGATTACAAAATTCCCTAACATAATCTAAGAACCTGCAATATTTTTCAAGAGTCGTGTGTTACCTTTATTTGTTAACTGATTGTATTTATAAACTTCAGTCCTGGGAATGTAAAAGTGAGGTACAAAATCTTCGTCTTTCATCATGAAAATAAGAATATAACAGATGATAATGATATTCATCACCTATTTATGGCGACTGACAGAGTGTACAATATCTTTCGTTATAGGAAACATTATCCCATCTACCAGTTTCAACAGGAAACCTATGATCTGCAGTTCTAAACTTAATAAAGTGTTTTTTATATAATTTTTGGAAATGAGAAATAGATCGTTTCTAAATCCCAAGTGCTTATTTCTCTCTACTGATATATTACAGAAGATCTAGTTATAGCACAACTTGCATGGCACCTCTGAAGTCTCGCTCCCCTTCCTATCACGTTCAAGATTAGTGGATTCTGATCTGCGTTCCGTGACATTCTTCGGATTCTTTGATTTCCCCTAAATGGAAGATATTTAAGCTTCAATTTTTAACCTCAAGGTATTTGATGTGGTTTTCGAATTTGTTGTGTACTCAAACAACATGAGTAAAATTTTGAAAGTTCATGCATGTGTTTAAAAATTAGAATGTTACGCGGATATACTTTGCAACATCGAAGTGCAAACTGATCGCATATTTGCACTTGAAAAGGGAGGCTATGAATAAGAAGGGGATAATTTGCATGACATTTCCCTATACTATAGCTGTCAATACCAACAAACAATACTGCCAAAAGATCTAGCACGTCTAAAAGCTCCACTAAAGATGGAAGCTATCTGAAATATCTGCACTTTAAATATTTGACCACATCTGTCCGCCACCACACCATACACCACCCCTTGCATCTGAGATCTGAAATGTTCGTTTTCATATACTGATCCTCGTCAAATGCTATACAAATTATGACCACTCTCCCTCAGTTGGTGTTGATGAAGTTCAGGTTAAAAGAAGAGCCCATATTACGTATGAAAATGTAATCTTTGGCCTAGCCCTGTCCATCCCTGGAACTATATCCGGAAACCGATTTTTTTTTTCTTCATCTATTCATCATCATGAAATGTCATAGCTAATACGGTCACACATCAGAGTTCAGGTTACAAGGTAAACCATGTGACGAATTCACTGACTAACGGACGGACAATACCGATCACAAGATAAGATGAGCGACGGACAGACACATGGACAAATGGGCGCAAGGACTCACGGACTGGTGGATAAATGGAAGAATAGACATGACCAGTTACAATATATCTACAGAGGTGCGGATATAAAAATAAGGTCTTCTACGTGACGAAAACTACGGCAACAATACATATTTCAGAAACCAATAAACTCTCCCGCTCGCTCCCTGATAACAAACAGGAAGAAAAAGTTAGCCTTTCAGTTACAAGGTTGTTGCTGATTACAATTTTCCTCGTGCACTACTTTTTATCTTTATCAACATGCACTTGTTCGTGTTTCATTTACATACTTATGTCTTGAATTTAATTAAATATGATTTTTACATTTGAAAATTCATAGCCTTCAGTTTAAACATTGTATTGCCATAAATGTTAACAAATGGGGTCGGGCTACAAGTTCTCACAACTTAGAATAAGTCCTTCCCCTACAATCGATCAGAAATTTACATGGATAGCGGCACTAAATTAATATGATTTCATACAATTATATGTAAACATACGTGATTCAGAAAAAATAGGTATGAGAGAGAGAGAGAGAGAGAGAGAGAGAGAGAGAGAGAGAAATTAATAAATTAATGATCGTGGCAGAAATTGGACAAGAGTACATACACTAAAATGAATTCAGTTGCTAAAAATTAAGAATATCATGTAGAGGAATCAAATTCTGAATACTCCTAAAGTACATAAGCGTTTCATTTCTTCAACATATGTTTGGAACAAGTCAAATAAGCGAATATTAACGTTCGCTGTAAAATCAGATGATCCGTACAAGAAATTATTTGTAGTCGCTGGTATATTGAGACGATTCAGATTTTAAACCAATTTTCTACGCTGTTCAGTATAGTATTTGCAATTAAATATGTAATGGTATGCATTTTCTATATCATCACCATAAGCACACAATGGATTATCTCTCAAATGATTAGAATATAAATCATTATGTAAATCACTACAGTTATTTCTAATTCTAGCACGCAGAATGGAGAATTTCCTGTTACCAATGAACAAATGTGCAGGCACTTGTGTTGTCTTAGCCTCTATTTTACTTCTGAAGGTAGAGTAGTTACTTTCACCTTTATTGAATCTTGGAGTGAGTTCTGAACACGAATAGAAGAGTGAAGGAATGAGTTTCTACTTATTTCGAGTGTGGCATTAATTCGATTAAAATTATTCCTGTTTCTAAGATTATACATGTTTGTCTTCACCAACCAGTGGCGGTAGAAGGTCAGCAAGATAAGAAGGAGAGACACCGTATTACAATATTATGAAAGTAACATAGTGTATGAAACTCTACCAAGGTACACTAACCAGTTTTTTCATAAATCTTATGACATGAAAAACTTCTAGTAAGACCAGTCACAATTCTCCCTGCTTCTGATTGTAGTTTTTCTAATTTACGAGAGTCTTCCGCCGAACAACCATCCCATACAAATCAGCATATTCTAGTAAGGGGCGGATGTATGTAAAATATATCCTTTCTAACGTCTTTCGGCTAAATTTATATTTAAGTATTTTCGAGACAGTTATCATTTTTGAGGTCGACAGAAACAAGTTATCAATATGTTTGGTCCAGTTGCCTTACTGAAAGTTATGCCAAGATGTTTATGGAAACTCAGCAAAAGAGAGGATTTCGTTTTTGAATTTTAGTTCAGGAAAAACCGGCTCTAGCTTACGCGAGAGTAATATTACCTCAGTTTTGGTTGGATTGAAGTTAACTAACCACTGCCTTAACCAATCTTCAATCGTTTGTAAATCTGTGTTCAGTACATATTCATTTCGTAAGTATCATTTGATGAATACGCCAGTCAGCTATCATCAGTAAAGAGGTCGTCGCCTATATCGGTAATATACACTTTAAATAATAACGGACCTAAAACAGAGCCCTGTGGTACGCCAGCCGCAACATACTGGTTACTTGATTCGGCAGTATTTACAAAAACTGTTTGGAGTCTATTATATAGGTAGTCAGAAAACCAATCAATAAGAGAGCTCTCGATGCCATTGCACTATAATTTATGCAAAATCCGATCAAATGTTTTAGAGACATCGCAAAAGACCACACACATGTCATGCTAGTTATCAAGCGCAGGGCATATGCTATGGTACATATCTATGAGCTGAAATACTGTAGAATTGTTGCGAAGAAAACTAGATTGATATTTGAATATAAGATCCTTTGAGTGTAGGGGGTTGTAGAGATGCTTAAAAAATAATTCTTTCCATAACTTTCCCAACACAACTCAACAATGAAATAAGACTGTAATTTGAATGATCAGTGGCACATCCCTTATTATACACTGGCATTACTTTCGCGGTTTTCCATAAAAATGGGAACACTTTTTTTAACAAGGGACATGTTGAATAGAACCACGGTGGTTTAACTACGGATGCGACGGTTCCTTTGAGCATATGGCGACTTATTTTATCCACGCAACATGCGTTGTGGGTGAGTAAGATGTTGATTACATCAATAACGTCTTGTTCTGTTATTAATATATTAGTTAGCTTATTATTAGTTTTCAAGTATATATCCGGTAGATTGACATTGGTATCATCAACCTTCGCTGTAGCAGCAAAAATTAATTAAGACATTCTGATATTTTGACAAGTGAAAATGCTACATGTAACGAATCATTCGCATTAATGAATTTGCTGAGGTATTGAGGTTGAAAACATTTCGTTGACTAAATGACGCACACGTTTCCAATAATCTTTCGAGTTTACACCAATAGAATCAATATTCTCCAAGTTACAAATACATTTTTCCTTTGATATTTTTTTCTGGTTATTGACTTTGTTACTTACTTTTTGTATTTTTCCCAATGACTTGGATTGTTACTATTAATAGCTATTTTTTCATGCAGTTGCGCTTCCTGCTTGTTCTGCTTATAGTGCTATCATACAAACATTTGTCCCCGAACCGAACGGTTACTGTGCCAAATGGTATACAATCTTTAGCAAATTGAATATACGACGAAGTAAAAGTTGCAACGGCATCATTGACATCACCACAAGCTCCTAACTTAGTTGTCCAGTCTATATCTGTTATAAGATGATTACATTTTTTAAAACCCGCTTCATTATAAAGCCATACTTCTCTCTTATAACAGGTGGAAGATTCATAATGCAGCCAAGTAATTAAATAGCAGGCCTTGTGATTAAATAGGAGGCCTTGTAATTAAATAGGAGGCCTTGAGATTAAATAGGAGGCCTTGTGATTAAATAGGAGGCCTTGTAATTAAATAGGAGGCCTTGAGATTACTTACATTTGCATTAGCAGAGATCATTCCAGAATGAAGAACATCTATGGTTGGAGATATAATAATGGGATTTAACAGAGTTACATAGCTATATGTTACTTTGATCGGCTCAGTTATTATATTTTGCATGTCTTTAAGCATCATCAGCTCTCTGAGACCTTTTTATTCAGCATTGAGTAGGTCCTCGTTTAAGTCACCCATAATTATAATATTATCACAGACATTAAAGCCCCGCTCAGTATTGATATTCAATGAGTCCCTGAAGTGTGATGACGCAGATGGATGACGGTAGATTACAAGTAATAGATATTTCATACCTTTTACACATTTTTCTATCCCCATCCCTTCAAGGTATGTATCAACAGATCGGTATATGGTTTGAAAATCAAATTTTCTGAAATATAGACCATTACACCTCCCCCACGATTTGTTCGATCACATCTAATTGGTTTATGATAACCGTCTAATTTAAGATCATCGTCAGTAATGTTATCATCTAGATGAATTTCTGTAAGTGCAATACTCTCACAATCATCAAAATACGTAGCCATGAAATATAATGTATGGCGAAAAAATCTAATATTTTAATGTACAAAAGATAACGTTGTTGACGTAAGTGAAGTACTGCAGCTGTAGGAATCAGATGAATCTGAATCTGATACAGATATTGGGCCTGGATTCAGCTCCATGTCCCCGGATAATATAAGAACTAGATACAGCCATAATATACAAATGAACAAGTTTGTGAACACTAGATTTGCGAAAGTATTACACCTTAGATTAATGTTATCATATCTATTAATACTACTGACATGTAGCAACAACTCTGATAATTCAACATTACATCATATGAACGGTACAAAAAGAAGACACTTTTCTTACTAGGTACAATTCTAACTCTACTGAGGAAAAGTCCGATGCTTATCCAATGAGAAATATTATAACAAGCCATAACGTACAGTATGATTTAACGTAAACGTAAGCATATGCAGTGAACACTCGCATGACCTGTTGAAACCAGAACAAGGCCAGCTTTTAAACGAAGCTTCACTATTTCATCAAACGTCTGCAGAAAAAAAACACCAAACCGTTTGCAGTATTAGAAAAGAAATATCTTCAAAAACAGAATGTCGACGAAAATATCAATAGATGACTAGTAATGAAGCCATACATAGTCATATTAATAGTTTGTAAATGTATCTGCTAGACATTTTGAACGTGTTTTTATGGTGCAAGTTTTCACCATTTATTCTGTATTGTTTTATATTAAAAACGGTATAATTTTGATTCTCACTTACAACCCAAAGGGAATCAAGGAACATTTCCGTTATATTGAGATGTTTAAATACGCTAAAAATTGAACTTACACAATCTATTATGGAAACATAATAGCGAGAGAAGCTAGTCCCTTATAAGAAGAAAACGAAATTTTGTATTTATTTATTTTGTATCTTAATAAACGAAACGCTCCCATTAGAACGCACATACGCCGTATTGCAACAAAATCTTTATCGCATCGCGCGGTATCAGTCAGTATGCGCGTGACGTCATACAATTTAAGTTAACTGCGTTGCATAGGCTGTGTCATGTCTTTTCCGTCAGTTTAACAGATTTATGTCCCTTGAAAGTCATTCATGTAAACAAACACTATATACGCATTGCATTTTGGAACTGAAATGTGGGTGGGGGTGGGAGTGTGGAGATTATACGCCACGGCGATATGACACATATTTTTGCAACTGTGAAAGTTCAGGTGAAGAGCATGACGTTGGAATAAAGTTCCAACTTAAAATATCATAATGCCACAATCGGAAAACTCGTATAAAAGGAAACAAACCTGTCAATTTTAAGTCCATACCAAGAGTCATTAATGTTTCCAAGATGTAGGTATCCTCGTGGAAATGTGTCATATACTTCAGCAATCATACAAGTACGGTACATATCGAAATATTAGTCTACTAGTGTTGACTTATGTAGATGAACACAGAGACGAATTTAGATGCAGGCGACCCAGGCGACTGCCTAGGGTGTCAAGCAATAACAAATAAGGTATTCAAATGTTGAACAAATGGAGGAGGTGGGGGTGGGGGACGCTCCTCGCCTGGGCGCCATTTGGTCTAGGGCCAGCCCTGGATGAACAGTAAACAAACTGCCAATAATACTGACGAAAGTCCAGCTTGGTAGAAACTAACATATCAGTCTGCTACGGCAGTTAACATCGATATTTATTAAAACTTTTGGGAGCTTAAAGAGACAAATATAATGAATATTTTAATATTTTAAATATTAGGTGTATTGAGCAGTGATTCAGAATACAAACTGGATACGGTCGAGTATAAGGGCTCTTTTACATCTATAAACACGGACAAGCAAATCGTATAAACGGCCATTGCTGCAAGCTAACCTTTGCTAACATCTGTAACGTTATGATGCAGGAAGCCTATGAGGCAAATTTGAATCAGACATGTTTGGACGTTTTATAAGTTATACTAATTTTCAACAGCTATATATCGTACACCAAACTGTTCACCTAGCTTTGCTGCAATTTTCTTGTTTCTCCATAAATATATACATGTATATATATATATATATATATATATATATATATATATATATATATATATATATATATATATATATATATATACAGTAGTGGGAGTGGATGGGTGGGAGTTGTGGACGGGGCGGTTTACCCGGGCGCCAGAGGACTTGGGGCACCAAAACAGCTGATAAAAAATTCGGGCCTAATATTCTGGCCCTTTGGACAATCATCGTCGACCCGGCCGTCATTTACCCTTAGTACGCCACTGTATATATATATATATATATATATATATATATATATATATATATATATATATATATATATATATATATATATATATATATATATATACAGCGGCGGGGAGATACTTGGACACGGCTAAACAATGAGATGTGCCCAGAGGTTATTATTTACCTATTTTTTTTTTTTTTTTACTTCGTATACTTTATATTCTTTGTCTTATCAATCTTTCTGTATTCACAACACAATGTTAGGCTTTTTAACTTTATTTATAGACTTCGTAACAAGACTTTAGATCGGCTTAGATCGGTTTACTGGGTTATATTAGTTTCCAAGCAGAGAAAATCCTATTTAGAGATTAAATAAATCCCCGATTATCAAATTTATGAAAGTATTAAGCTGTCATTGTAATTACCCGATATTTCTTTAGCACGGGTGATCAAGACGACTTTTTTTTATGTCAACATAACGATTTATCGATTGCAATCTATTGATATGATTATGTAGATATGATGACATATTGGTACATCCATATTATCTTACTGTCATGTTGCCGCAATATAGCAACCTAAATATGCAAATGTTGTCGTCATGTCTACATACTCATGCAAGCAAATTACAATCGGTAACTAGCACTGTTGACGTAAACGATTTTGTCTTCATCACGTATGCCCAAAATCAATAATCTCATCTTGACGACATTTTAATACTTTCAAGGGTTAAAGTGTTGAGAAATTTGAATTTATATATATAGTTTAAATATGGTCTCATGGGACAATGAAACCACGTTTCTACTTATCAAATCTTCGTCTAAAATTTGTATTGTCCTGAAACTGGGAGAAGTGATCGCTAAAACGAGTCTGCTTAATGTCCCGTTTAGCCCCCGATAGACGGTACGCTTCGCTAGCTGATGGATGGAGAACATCACTAGTGACAATACGTTTTCTGATAGGGATTTATTCTAACATAAATATATATTTACTCGCATGCATTCCCCATCAGAAACATACCGAATTAACGATGTAGATGGACTAAACTCCCATTGTAAGCAATGTCCACCATGATGTGTTTGTAACTGCGGTCTACTTTCTTTTTAGATTAGTCAGTATCATGTGTGACGTGGGACGTTTGATCATCTGTATTTTGATTGTAGAAAAAATAATCTAGTAGATAAATATTCTTCTTTCGTTTGATTGAATATTAAAGTCTGAAAATAATGTATTTTACGATGTGATTGATTGTTATTTGTAAAATAAAGATGTGTGTCTTTCATTTCTGAATATGACCTGTATTTCTCATACACTGCATAATACTTGAGTCCTTTCAACTAACCTGGTCATGCAAACTACTAGAAAATAACTTTGAATGTACGTGTTTTCCCTGTAAGATTTGAACTAACGCTGAGAGTTTCTATAAATACTTACATTAAGCTTCGCTGTTCTTTTTCATTGAATATATTAAATGTCACTTTTTTATAAATTATTTTATTTTTCTTGATGGTTTCCATTATATTATAATGACTTATAATCGTCCCAAATATTGAATTGATGCTAATTCAGTGTTTACAGTGCAGCATAGGAGTGTTGTATTTATCAAGGTAAGGTTTAACTCTCAAAATTACTTTATTTATGGACATTACAATTTAATTCCTGTTCATGTAATTTAGCTATGTATATTAATTTACTCAAAGAACTGCTTTTGGTACTGTTTTGTGAAAGTTTTGAACTATTTATAATTTAATTAAATTAGGTGTTGAATAACCATTTCTCATTCTTTAGTTGAACCCTGATTATAACAAGCTTTCAATCAAACGGTGTAGGATTTTGGTGATGAATAAAAGCTAGCCTTTATTTGCGTTACTCTGTGACGAAGTTATGACTTTGCATGCATTATATGGCGATGTAATGAAGTAATATATGGCCTTGTGTACTTTGATCAGCTTATAAATTACATGACTATGTTTAACTTTGTTCTTAAAGGGATTTGATAATTCTGGTCGAAGACCTGACCATTTGTGATTGACAGCTGTTTGGTGGGATGCATCAAGGTGATGTGGAGCCCTCAATCTCTGTCGGGTTGAGTAATATATATCTTGATGACCGAGATGAAAATATGTTAATGCATGAGCTTGACATAAGGTATTATTGAGATCAGAGTAGAGATCCAACGAGAATAGGTCTAGCTAGGAGTCTAGAGCCTATTGGATCTAGGACGATTGGTACGAGTTGAAAAGAAGTTATATCATTAGTAGCTTCGGTTATGGTTCCAGAACCTGTTTGAGATCACGGGCGATTGGCATGAGCTCAGATAGTCTGATCCGACGAGTAGGTCCGATAGATCGGAGCCTAAAGAACAAGGACAAAAGTTTTAGGTACAGATTGCGACCCTGCGAGCAGGCCCGGTAGGTAATCCGGAACCTTTAGGTCACTAACGACTGCAAGGTGTTTGAGCCAAGGGATCACGGGCGAAAGGTGGAGGCTTCGATAGAATAACCCAGCTGTTATTAATACATTGCAATTACGATCAGAGGCAAGTAGGCAATATGGTGTCAGATAAATAATGGTGTTCAATTTGCATGAGATTTTCCGACGAAAATCCCATATACGTTTCTGTTCTGGTGGTGTCAGAAAAATGAAAACAAATGCAAAACAGACAATTCATCTAATTTAATATCATCTTTCTTGCTTTTTTTCTTTCTCTTTCTTCCTTCCTCTTTCTACCCTTATTCATCGTTCGTTCTTTCATTCCTCTTTATTCATATATACCTCTTTTCTTACATCTTCCCTCTTTCATCCCTGTTAGTTAGTTCAGTCTCCCTTTCTTCCTTTCTTTCTTCATTCATTTATTTATGCATACATGCGTTCTCTTCTTCTCGTCTTTTCATTCTTCGTTCTTTTCTACATTCTGAAATACGTGTCTTCCTTCCTTTGTACCTTCGCACGTCACTATTTAATATCACGTTTCATTATATTATCATAACATTTCATCATAAGATAAAGAGAATAAAAGAAAAAAAAAAACAATTCCCGACGAAAGTATATTGACCACGGCGACTAGTCTCGTTTAACAATACTCTCATGTGACTCCAAGAGACCTACACTAAGCGACCAGACAATTAATTGTAATATCCAAAACGAAGCCCACCGAAAATATGGTAAAATCGTTGATCGATCGAAGGTTGATAAGTTTTTATAATTATTTTTTAAATTTCTTATTAAAGATTAAACTCTCCAGATGCGAAAATTCTATAATTGTGTTCATGTTTTGGACTGACCACATACTATTTATACATCTAATTTATATGTTTCCCATTCTGCAAGCAAAGCATGCATATCGTCATACTGTTACATTAATTCTGTAATGAGCAGGGAATCTAGTCTCGAATTTTTTATTTTTAATTTTAAATTAAGTTCATTAATCGTAAAGCTTTCAGTGGTAAAGCAGGGTGGGTGGGTGTTGTCAACATTTACGGTCAATATTAATTTCTTCATTAATACCTACAGTTATCCCGTGCCAAACGACGGTTGGTATGATTACCGTTATATTTCATATTCGCATATAAATTAATTATAAATCATCCTTTGAACTGTTTAAATTCATGACGTTATGCCATGGATCAATGTGTAAATTCATCATCGATACCAAGCTCGTTTCCAGGTTTGTCACATTTGGAACACTTCCGTAGTTATCTCGCTTAATTGTCGCTTACTGTATCATCCATTTTCAAGCGAAACATTTTTTGAATATTGCAAATTGCGACCATTTAGACATATATATTTGCTGAATACGCACTTAATAATACACTAAGTAATCTAGTATTTTAATTAGAGTTATTAATTAAGGTGTGGTTTTGTCGTTATCAGTAGCAATGTACAGCTGCCCCTGCGAGCGCGCGATTGCAGAATTTTCATTGCGGCTGTTACCCAGCGATCGGCAGAATTTTCCCTGCCAGGCGCCGAATTTTGCAGAATTCCGCGGGGAGTATAAATGGGCTTGTCAGCGTCTGTGGTAGGTCGTGGTCGGGTTTTGAGGGTCGCGTTAAGAGTTCTGTGTGTTCAGATAGTGCGTAAAAAAGTCGATTTATTATTTTACTGCGAAGTCCGTATAAGGCAGTGTGCAAAGAAAAGGTAACTCTTTTGTTTATTAGTTTCATGGAAATCAGTAATTTACAGTTATTTCACGATGTCTTTATAAATAATTGCCAGGAAAAATAACGTTTCTTATAGTTGACTTTAATAACGATTCTTACAGTTAATTTTGGACAGGTCTAAAAGTAAGTTCTGAAATCTGCATCTGTATAATCTAAACCTTGCAGGATATTTATTCTTTCATTTTCATGTTTTTAAAATCAGCAACTTTAGCTTCGATATTTGCCCAGTCAGTTAAGTTATATTCAGACAGTATTTTTCAGGAGCTTGTGAGGTCAATTCAAGTGTTTCTAGCAGACCTTATTAAAATAATAATACTTCTTACAGTTCAATAGGAATAGGAAATTATGGAATAATAATAATAATAATAATTATAACAATAATAATACTAATAATAATAAGTGCAAGTTTGATTATGAAGCCACTGAGTGTTTCTCAAGGTTCTATTCATAAATTATTTGTTATATTGTAAAGCTATTGAGTGTTTCTCAAGGCTTTGTACATAAGTTGTCAGTTATTATTGTTATAGCCACTGAGTGTTTCTGAAGGCTCTGTTTGAAGTTAACCCATATGAATATAATTAAATGTTAGCCCATGTTTCTAAGTCTATCACTGAATAATAAATTCATATAAAATCTGAACATTAGAACTTTGGATATTTGCAAACGTTTATATCAAATTATATCATAATAAATGGTTATTTAAATTAAGTATGTTTGTCGAAATGCACAATACCACTGTGATATCAAGTAAATGAGTCATTATATAGAAGTGATGAACCTGATATTTGAGTTTTGAATTTTTACTGCCATATGACTTTATCACTGTTAATAAATCAGATGAAACTTAAATTTAATCTGCGTTTCATCCCTAGTCCCATTCTTACAGCTAGGATTGCCCACTTCATCAGGGAATCACAGGGACCTCTTGGGGTTTAGGTCTAAGTTTAACTGAGCCTTTATTCTAAGCAGAGTTTATCGGCCACAAAAAACACAGTGAGTCATTGAATGGTCACCAAATTATCGGCCAGCGCTATCCCGTAACAATTCACTGGGAAATTAAAGTGGCAGGCATTGTACACTTATTCTCCTAAACATTATACAACCCTACAAGTCCTGTGACAGACATGTTAATATTTCCCGACTGTACCATAATAATGCTGATGTAATGTATGGTGCAAAAAATGTTTGAAAAACAAATAAAAAACAAAACGAGAGACGGAAATCGAAATGAGCGACACCAACCGGTAACAATACGTTGTACAAACCTTGACCAGACTTTCGCTCGCGTAGATCTCACAGAGTTACGCGAGTGGTTTGGTTTAACGAGAATAGAGAGAAAAAGTGCGCAACTTGTATTGGATATAATTCTTGCACTTTTATTTTGCTTCGTCGTTGTAGCTTGCCCTGATATATACATCGTCGCATCTCCTATACTCTGTTATCACCCGTGTCTGCCTGTGCTGAGATTTTCTCGCTTTTCATCAATATGCATAAACAAAAATACGTCATCAACAACATAATGTAACAATCTTCTACACATCAATTAAAGTGCCCGTTTTGTCGATCGATAAGTGACTGTGCTTGTAAGAGAAACTTTAATTGGCTCATTCAAACACCATGAATGGTCATATTTGGTCACAATGGCGAGAATAATGTATTCGCGCTCGCAGTGATTGGTTAGGCAGTTCATGCATATTCATGAGAAACGAATCTCCGCACAGGTGGCCATGGGTGATAAAGGAGCGTAGCGGATTATCACCTGTGGCTTGCGACGATGTGGTATATATAACTTTGTTTTTCTTGCTCTATCTTGTGGACTCAGTACACAAAGTATTAGTTCTGACTCAGTACACGTGAATGTAGTTCCTCTCTATTTATAGAGAATTTTTGCTATATTTATATTATGATGTGGTGGTGATCCTATGTTTAGATTTAGGTATTTATGGCACTGATTCAAAGAAATTGTTTCTTCTTTAGATTATGAACATTTTTGTTGGATACTCTGTGTGTATTTTGTGTGATTCTCTGTGTGTATTTTCTGTGATTCTCTGCGTGTATTTTGCCTACAGTGCACGGTGTGTAACCAAGCACTGACAATGCCCAGAAAGTGAAATATGTGACCCATGGCAAGTCGCTTGTTTTCAGTTCATCCTCTCCAAACAATCTCGGATAACCTATGTCAAGAATTGCCATGTAAGTCTGGATCGGAAGATATTTGTGATTAACATATAATTTAATTAGATTTGGACTCACTAGAAAGTTCAGCACTTAAACACACATGTAGATAATATATAAGGAAAATAATTGAGCACCTAGTCATTTTGCACGTTTATTTAATTCTTTTTTTTTTTTTTCGTGTCATACGAAACAACACATTGTTATGGTAAAAAAACAAAGTCGTAGGCAATAGACGCAGTTCAAACTAAACCTTATAGGCATTTGTTGTTAAACACATTTATCATTCATATTTATTATGAATGGCGAACATTTCTTCAACCAACAGCTGTTATTTGGTTTCAGCTAGATCTCTAGGCCACGTGTTTTTGATACAAAAATACAATGAACGAAGCCATATTTCTAGGAAAGGAACAAAGATTGCGATGGAAGAAACAATATTGGTCCTGATAAAAGAAGAGGAAGAAGAAGAACAACAACAACCCCCAACATGATTAGTAATATAAAATAGAAGATGTAATTTACAAGTGACCAGGAAGGCCGATTATTATTTGGGCAGGTGGAGAAGAATATGGGGTAGGCTATAATATACTTCCGGATTTAAATTATCATATACCAGACTGTACCCCAGGATATATTCTGTCCTAGGACAGACTTCACAGACGTATAGTTTTCCAGGGATTATTCTGGGCTACTGTATATGAGCAGTGAAGTTGAATGCTGTTAACATATTAAGTCATTACTTATTTCTTTCGAAAAATGATCTCAGTTTTTCAAAATGTTACATGAATGAGATGCTACACGTATTACAGTTATCAAGATTTATTAAATAAGGTATTACAAAAATGCGATTTTCATTGACTGATATCTGATCGATTTTTGAAAGGGGTATGAAGTCCAATCACTATAAAATGTAAGTGTTATTCAAGTCTCTGGAGTGATCTTGTTTGGCGTCGACTTAGACAGACCTATATGGTTGGAGTCAAGTAACCTCTTCTGCATGCTACTTATTTCCATTTAATTGAACTAATTTGTAACCTTATGTTTTGAGAGATCTGATTTAATCGAGACATAAGGCGCCCCTCAACGTGTTGATGAAAAGATTAACTGCTTCCTAGTTTCTAGCGCGTCGTCAAAAGACAATAAAAGTTGAACATATGATCTGATTATCGGATTGTGGTTTCTATGAGAACTAGGAAGAAAGGAAAAAATTAGGTTTCAAAGTAACTTTTCAGCACAATGTGCTATTCTTATTGATGTAAGTTTATATCTACCTTCCTGGGACAATAAGATGAAATATCAACCAATATTGAAGAGATAAAAAGTCACAAGCCTCAATCACGCAGCTGTTATTTGCACATAAATACTTCCATATCAACAGGTCCCGCTTGCATACAACGTCTTAGATTAAGAACGTGCTCCAGCATAAACTTTTTATTAAATCAGAATTACACATTGCTCCCCGGCAGCATAGTTTAATATCTCCAGATTGTTATAATGTACATGTTTTATGAAATCGTTCTTATATACTTTCCAGTCAATAAAGTCCAATTTTTTTATTTTTGTTATTTTTTTTGGGTATACACACGGTTGAGAATTTTTCGGAAACGAGACCTGGCTAAAAATGGTATAGTCCTCGTGAGACCATAACTAATTTATACTTGCTTTCTTCTGGAATATGGTGGTAGCCTTTTATATATTTCCTAATGAAATCGAATTAAAACACTTTTCTTTTTCTTTTTCAAAACAGATGAATCTAAGATCCATCTATCATGTCAAAGTTTTCTCGGTAATGCCGAACTTATTTACAATATCTCATAGTTTATAGTTGCTAGCGTATGAACTCGTACCGAAAGATTAATAGCGAAGTTTCGCTAGTACCCATCCAAAACTGGCAAGCTAGTATCATAGACCGATAACTGGTAAAATCTCTGTCTCCCGATTTTGTTAGTAAGTGACGTCACAAGCACAACAGTGACGCCATTCCCACAACGACTATAGTCAGGACCCGCTGAACGGAGGTGGTGTACGAATCATAATGAAATCGGTCCACACTATAGTTTGGAAACTCTACAATGAACTGCAATGACTGGTTGGTTGCGTTACACCTGCGCTGTGCGTAAAGGGTAAACAGTACGATATTATTTTGCATTTTGTTCAAAGATGGCTGATACTTGTTCTCTGCGGTTCCACTAACACCGGAAGTGTGACGCAGTTGTCAGCAAACAGCGGATTTTGAATATGGTCAGCCCCCATCCGCAAATCCCTGCCTATGTGTAGTATTTGGGATGGGTAATTGACGTTCTTATATCTGGCTGGTCATTTTTATATCAGTCAAGTTGCCGCTGTATGAATGTATCTGTAATGTAACATAAGTTTTACCTGACAAATGGTAGATGCAGAAAATCGAACGAATATATTCTGTAATTGGTAAAGTAAATCAAGGATAAACGAAAATGTTTGATATATTTTCGATAATAAGTGCTTCAAAGCGACATATAACAATGCAATTATTCTCTCTGTGCTTACACTAATAAATCGGTAAATATAATTGTACAGTCAGATGTCGATTATATAGATTTCTGACAGACACCGATTTTATGCATATACAATGATAATAACATCAGAAACCACAGTTTTAGGTTCAGAAGACCCTTCTACTAGTCCAGAAGAGTGAAAATTCTGGATAATTGGTGCATGTATAACATATTTTCACTGTATTAATACAAATACTTCACCCGAGCAGTTTACAGAGGTCTAAAACTAATACACTCTTTGAACTCATGCCAATAGCTGTTCGGATCGTTTCAGTTGGGCAACAACCCCCAAAACTACAGAAGGGCAGGACGGCGGGGGGGCGGGGGGGGGGGGGCATGCCCAGTGGGGGCCCAAAATTCCGATCAAACAATTTTTTTTGTTTTCTTATTGTGAGGGGGGGGGGACCGGGAATAAAGTTTTGCGAGGGCCCAGAATTTCTTACTACGTCACTGGATCAGTTTATTTTTATTTTCTCTTCCATACTCTTTAAAGAGGACCTTGAATTGAACCGTATGAGCAGTTTCTGCCGGCCATGATATCTGGGGTCTGGAAAAGATAGAAATCCTCGACATTGGATTCCAGAAGGAAGATTAAATTTTGATTTACAATACAAAACCAAACCACACATTCTGGAAGCTTAGTCTGTTGTAATTTGAGTGAACTTTCAAAAATATCAGATTATTTTGTATGGTGAAACACAAGCATCGATACACATAAGTATTGATGAAAGTTTGCCTAATTTTCACTCAAGAAAAGAAAAGTTTGACACATTTGGGCCATGAACAAATCCTCCCCAGACCAACAATTATGAACCCATTGTGCCATAACAGCGTGGCAGCGACTGTGCCCGTCTTTGAAATCTACCTTTCTACTCTAGTTGAGTTGTCGGTTATATAATAAGCGTATGAGGAAAATGGTTTTAGGATTGTTTTTGTTCATGTTCGTATGATGAAAATAGTTTAAGGATTGTTTTTGTTCATGTCCGTATGATGAAAATAGTTTTAGAATTGTTTTTGTTCATGTTTGTATGATGAAAATGGTTTAAGGATTGTTTTTGTTCATGTGCATATGATGAAAATGGTTTTAGGATTGTTTTTGTTTACGTTCGTATGATGAAAATGGTTTTAGGATTGTTTTTGTTCATGTTCGTATGATGAAAATGGTTTTAGGATGGTTTTTGTTCATGTTCGTATTATGAAAATGGTTTTAGGATTTTTTTTTTCTCATGTTCGTACGATAAAAATGGTTTTAGAATTGTTTGTTTTTCATGTTCGTAATATAAAAATGGTTTTAGGATTGTTTTTTTTTTTCATGTTCGTATTATGAAAATGGTTTTAGGATTGTTTGTTCATGTTCGTATTATCAAATTGGTTTTAGGATTGGTTTTGTTCATGTTCGTATTATGAAAATGGTTTTTGGATTGTTTTTGTTCATGTTCGAGAAAGGGAAACTAAACTGTTTCTTGTTCACACGCCCTTTCGCGAAAAGAGGATTATTGTTAAACGATCTCTCGTCGTAATTTGAGACCCGTGGCCATAATGTTTTTGGACATCTCAACATCAAAAATATAATTGTGAATCAAAATAAAATGAAATAAACAAATACAATATCTTATAATCTGAACATTGCACAGGTCGAACACATTGAAAGAGAAATTAAAATGGATATGTAATTTAAATTTTAAGATAAAAAACTTTCTATTCATGATAAGCTTGTTAGCTTTTCTGTTTGTTTTGTTTGTTGTTCTTTTTTTAAGTTTACGTTTAAAATCATATTGTATTTGTATTCTTTGGAAAGGTATGTATGCTTCACGTGCTCTATTGTATTTTTCTACGACTTGAGGTGAAGCCTCATCTCCCCTTATTTCTTCAAAAGATATAATTCACGAATGGTGAATCTGATTTAAATCCATCTAATAAATCATGAATATACTTGATAATAACCTAATTATTTATTTTGTCAAAGTGATTAACACAGTTCTAAACGTGATCATTGGTAGTTGGATCTTTTACGGTAAAGACATATACATTTATGTACCTTTCACATGCACACAAATAAGGACGTGTATATATATATATATATATATATATATATATATATATATATATATATATATATATATATATATATATAGAGAGAGAGAGAGAGAGAGAGAGAGAGAGAGAGAGAGAGAGAGAGAGAGGTGTGTGTGTGTGTCCCCCTGATTCCGTCATCAACAAAGCAAAGCCTTGGTCAAAGTCTAAAGGCATTATTTAAATCTAGCATTTGGAGTACTAACAATAAACATCAGATTCTTGAGCAATTGTACCGTCTTCAAAACAATAAGACATCACAACATAAGACATAAAGAACATATCTACAATTGTGTTTTGCGCTTTATTTGTACATATTCATATTCATGCTATAATTAACTCAATTGTAATAATACATGTACATTACCGTCTATTAGAAATACTTTAGAGTTCAAGCCTTGTTTATTTAGAGACAGTGTAAAGATTGGCGTGCCGATCAAAACATAATGCCATTTGAATGATTCATTCTAAAAATATTAATTCCACTGATAAAATACCAACTGAACTTCTATTACAGTGCAATTTTATTTTCCTGGTAAATTACACATACGCGGAAAGAGACATTGTTTCCCAAATATCGTAAACAATATTGCTGTTATTTTATGCAAAATGGCTGTCTGGATAAAGTTTTCTTTTCGTGAAAAAAAATTATGAACCCAACAGGAAGTTAGTTTACGTGGTATTACAATAGAGAGAATAACAATCACCTAGAGATGATTTGTAACAAAACATGGATAATAATGCATATACAAGATTGTAATTCGAAAAATAAGAAAAGAAATTATTAGAGCTCATACTACTGGTTAGGTCAGTTCAATATATTTACAGTGTATTGAAAATTCAATGTAATTATCAAAGACAAAAACAATTTTGCTCGTGATACGATATGACAATGGGATTTATTCTGCAAGACTTGGTCAGAGTACATATATTGTTGATATGGCAATACCACATGGTGATGTCAAAGATTCCGTTTATTCTTAAAATTTCATAATTCTTTTTACATCTCGATAATTGCCATAGTTTTGTAAGCGACAATAAGGACAAAGGTTTTTTTCCATATAAAAAATATAATGACTCATCGTCATCCACAAATGTAAATTGGACGAAGATGTCTGTCATAAGCATACAACTGCATGTTGTTATTTGCTACTTAGTTCCTGATACCAGAAACCCATGTCACTCGGATTTAGAGCTAGCACCTATTAGTCGGATTCAGTAATCCAAGGGTCACGGGTTCGATACCCAGCTCCGGCTCCGCTGCCTCCGTCTGTCCTTAAGGACAGCACTTTACTTCCATTTCCTGTGTATAGTATAGTATAGTATAGTATAGTATAGTATAGTATAGTATAGTATAGTATAGTATAGTATAGTATAGTATAGTATAGTATAGCATAGTATAGTATAGTATAGTATAGTATAGTATAGTATAGTATAGTATAGTATAGTATAGTATAATATAGTATAGTATACTACTGACCATATAGTAGTCGAATAAAATGCTGAAAATATCGTTAAAAACAAAAAGGCAATGATATACACGTGACATTTACAGATATTTTTTAATAAGTGGACCAATCCTTGGAGTTCTTGGGAACCACAGTTTCATCTTGTATATTTAGACAGTCAACTTGATTGGAAAATACATATTTCCCGCTGCTAATATACTACAGAACACCCTGCTACAGAAATAACTTGTCACCGCTGAATTCCCGTTCCCCTCACCATCACGTTCAAGGTCGAAATGCCAGATCAATTACCTTAAGGTAGCATTAAATATTTTCTACACTGACGAAGTCGAAGTATCCGTAGAATGTTACACGAAATTTTGAATTCTTTGTGCACTCAAACAAAATGATTAAAACCTAGAAAGTCCATGTGTTTCTTCCAAAAATCTTAAATTTTCGCGGGTATGCTTTGCCAACATCGGTGTGACAATGTATTGCCTATTTGCACTTGAAAAGGTAGGTATTGAGTAGAAAGAAGATACACTGGATGGTAGTGTCCTGTACTATAACTGTCAGTACGAAGCAATTACCAAAAATGCTGCCGAAAGATCTGGCATTCTAAAACACCACTAAAAATGGAAGCCGCCGCAAATATCAGCATATTTTTAGTTTTAACCCCCGCACCACCCCCACTCCCATCCGTGGAGGTGAGTGGGTGGATCTGCATCCAGGATTCGAAACGTTCCTTATCATCTACTCATCCTCATGAAACAACCTACTAAATATGACCACTCACCCTCAATTGGTGTAGATGGAGTTCAGGTTAAAAGAAAAGTCCATATTGCCCAAGAAAGTGTGAACTTGGCCACCGCCCTGTCCTTCCCCGAAGATGCGTCCAGAATCAAAGATTTTTTATTTGTCATCTACTAATTCTCGTAAAACGTCATATCTAATACTATCACCCTACTTGGACTGGCGTAATTGGAGTTTATATTACAAGGTAAACTAAGTGACGGACATATAGACACATTGGATGCACAGACACACGGACTGATTGAACATTAGACGGAAAGATATATAAATATATATATATATATATATATATATATATATATATATATATATATATATATATATATATATAAATCACAATATATAAATGCAAAAGTGTGGACATAAAGATAAGGTCTTCTACATGACGAAGACTACGGCTAGAAACCAGATTTTGAAAAACACAAACAGGAAGAAAATGTTAATTTGTCAGTTACTAAGTTGTTAGTTGATACAATTTTTCGTCGTCAGCTAGCTCCTAAATTTATCAACATGCACTTGTTTGCTTTACATGGACATGCCTTTGCATTTAGATTAATGCAATATGACTTTTATTAGTTTAAAAAGGTATAGCCTCAACACTACGACTGTTCCGTCAAAACTAGATCAAGACCAGCTTATAAACTGAAATTAAGATGGCCTTTTCAATTTCATAAACCTTGCACAAACGTCTGTAGAAACAGAAAATTTTATCGAACCTTTTGCAATACGAGCAGAAATCCATTCTTGAAACACAAAGAAACAAAACGTGCAGAACCTTTCTCCTGAGTACTTTATTTCGAGCCCTTTATAGAACTTTCTCATTCGCACGAATTCATGTGGTTGCTTTTTTATTACTACTTACGTATATAGCATAGATACTCTGACATCAAATAATAGAAGAAGAAGAAAACCAATTGACACGCAAATAAGATGACAACTATTTTCAGTTTGTATTTTTTCTTTCTTTTTCAACGTACCGTATGTTTACAATTTTCTTGTCAAGTTAAAAGATTATGATAGCTGCGCAAAATGTTCATATAAATTACTTGCAGTTTTCATGCAAGGACTGCGTCTTGCTACTTGTATATACAGTGTATTATGTATCTAAAGGATACATAATTTAATTTAATTCTCCATCCTTCCTTCCTTCTCGTTCATTTTTTACAAAACCAAGATTTATCAATTTAATTATCATGCACTTATTTCTTCCTAATCATATTCTGTATATTTTATGTATCTGCAATTAAATCAGAGATTGCTTGTTAAATTCACGTATCAACGAGATAACATAATGTATAACTAAATATTCTTGTCTGTTTTCCTCTCTTAAAGTTGTAAACAAGCAAATTAAGAGAGGAAAAGTCAAATAAAGAACATAGATGAGATCATGATGTATAGACATGAAGTTCGAAGCCTTAGTTTCTTGGTGTGTTCGTTTATAAAAACGCATAATAATAGCGTATAGCAATAATAATATAAAAACGTAGAAGTCAATCTTTGACTGAGGCTGTTGCTTGTCATCAAAGTCCCACTCTGAGTGTTCGTGTGTGTGAGAGAGAGAGTGAGAGATTCACTACGAAGCAAAGACCAATATATGCTGAAGAAATCTCTGGCATCTCTAACAACTCCACAAGCGATGGTATACAACTCAAATATCAGCACATTTTAGTTTTGACCCATCTACTCTCACCCTGGAGGTGGGCGCGTTGGTCTATATCCAAGATTCGAAACGTTCCTTATCATCTACTCATCCTCATGAAACACCACAACAAATATGATCACTCCCCATCTACTGGTGTAGATGGAGTTCAGGTTTAAAGAAAGGTCTATAGTACACAAGAAAGTGTGAACTTGACCACCGCCATTTCCTACCCCGAACGCGAACCCAGAATTAGAAATTTATATTTGTCATCTACTCATTCGGGTATACACGTTATATCTAATTTGATCACCCCAATTCAATTGGTGATGTTGGAGTTCATGCTACAAGATAAACCAAGTGATGGATGGATGGGTCATTGGATGTACAGACACGCGGACTGACTGACGATAGGACGGACGGACATGACCGATCACAATATATCCACAAAAGTGTGAATGTGAAGATGAGGTCTTCTACATGACGAAGAATAGGGTTACAAAACGTATTTCAAAACACAATAAACTCTCCCGATCCCAGCTTGACCACAAACAGGAAGAACAATTTAATTTATCAATTACTAAGTTGCTATTGAATATATTTTTTCCTCGTCAGCTAGCTCCCACATTTATCAACATACACTTGTTTATTTTACATTGACATGCCTTCGCATTTAGATTACTACAGTATGGCTTGTACTGGCTTGAAAAAGAATAGCATCTACAGTAAACAACAATAGTTCTGTCAAAACCCGAATAAGAACAACTTACAAACTGAACATTAGTCTTTGCAATTTCATAAACCTCGAATAAACGTCTGCAGGAATAAAAAATTTTATGGAACCATTTGCAATAGGAACAGAAATGCAGTCAAGGTGGGAAATGACAAATCCGTTGTAAAGTTCATAATTTATATTTCAGTAACACAAAAAAGTGGCGAAAAAACCAACAAAAAACAACATAAAAGAAAACAAACCCGGCAGCATCTTTTTCATGGGTCCTTGTTTGCAGCCCATTATTGAACTTTCTCATCCTCACAACTTCATGTGATTGCTTCAAGTTTTCATAGCAGTTGCGTTTATAGCATAGATGCTATGATATCACATAATAATAATAATAATAATAATAATAATAATAATAATAACAATTGACGTGGAAAAAGATGACGTAACTATTTTCAGTTTGTATTTTTGTTTGTTTTTAAATTTACCACATGCTTGAAATGTGTTTTGTCAAGTTAAAAGCTTATGATAGCTGTGTGAATCTTTCGTCGAAATTACTCGCTGTTTTGATCCAATGCTTCCTCTTACTTGAATATACAGAGTAGTATGTATTTAGGGGATACATAATTCAATTTTGCATTCTATCTTCCTTGTCGTTCAATTTTTAAAAACCAAAATGTTTCAATCTTATTATCATGCACTTATTTGTTGCTAATCATGCTCCGTATATTTTAGCTATATGCAATTAAATCCAATTTATTGGGTAGCAACGTATTGCTTGCTTGAAAGTTCAATATGATCGCAGACCATAAACTGGTTTATCTTTATTTGTTTCTCCTGTTGGCATAATGACTGGCTAAGCTAAATTTACCTGTCAACGATGATACATATGGTTGTAGGTCCAAAACAAGAAATTGTTTGTTTGTTTTCCTTTCCTAAACTTGTAAGCAAACAACATAACAAAGGAAAAGATACAGAAAGAATAGAAATGAGATAATAATGCATATACATTATATTCGAAGCCTTAGTTTCTTGCATTGTTTGTGTTTAAAACTTCCTAATAATGAAGTATAATAGTGTTTTACTGAACGTCTGAAACGTTGATATCTATCATTGACTTCGGCTGTTGAAAGTCATAAAATTCCCACTGTACCGTTCAGACAGAGAGAGAGAGGGGGGGGGGGGGGGCATTTTTCACTTCAGATATGTCAGTACGAAGCAATGACCAAAATATGCTGCTGAAATCTCTAGCAACTCAACTAGAGATGGTAGACACCTTAAATATCAGCACATTTTAGTTTTGAACCATCTACTCTCACCCCTGGAGGTGTGTGGATAGGTCTGTATCCAAGATTCGAAACGTTCCTTATCATCTTCTCATCATCATGAAACACCACAACAAATATGATCACTCCCCATCTACTGGTGTAGATGGAGTTCAGGTTTAAAGAAAGGTCTATTGTACCCAAGAAAGTGTGAAATTGACCACCGCCATTTCTCCCCCGAACGCGCACCCAGAATTAGAAATTTGTATTTGTCATCTACTCATTCGGGTATACACGTTTTATCTAATTTGATCACCCCAATTCAATTGGTGATGTTGGAGTTCATGCTACAAGGTAAACCAAGTGATGGGCACATTGGATGCACAGACACACGGACTGACTGACGATCTGACGGGCGGACATGACAGATCACTATATATCCACAAAAGTGTGAATATGAAGATTAGGTCTTCTACATGACGATGACTAGGGTTTCAAAACGTATTTCAAAACACAATAAACTCTCCCGATCCCAGCTTGACCACAAATAGGAAGAACAATTTAATTTATCAATTACTAAGTTACTATTGAATACATGTTTTCCTCGTCAGCTAGCTCCCACATTTATCAACATACACTTGTTTATTTTACATTGACATGCCTTAGCATTTGGATTATTACAGTATGGCTTGTAATGGCTTGAAAAAGAATAGCATCTACAGTAAACAACAATAGTTCTGTCAAAACCCGAATAAGAACAACTTACAGACTGTACATTAGTCTTTGGAATTTCATAAACCTCGATTAAACGACTGCAGGAACAAAATGTTGTTTCAAACCATTTGCAATACGAGGAGAAATGCAGTCAAGGTGGGAAATGACAAATCCGTTGTAAGGTTCAGAATTTATATCTCAGAAAACACAAAAAGTAGTGAGAAAAAAAAACATGGGTCCTTGTTTACAGCCCATTATTGAACTTTCTCATCCTCACAACTTCATTTGATTGTTTCAAGTTTTAATAGTATTTGCGTATATAGAATATATGTCATGATTTCAAATAATAATAATAAAAATAATAATAAAATAATTGACACGCCAAAAGATGACGTAACTCTTTTCAGTTTGTATTTTTGTTTCTTTTTAAAATTACCAATTACTTAAAATTTGTTTTGTCAAGTTAAAAGCTTATGATATCTGTGACAATCTTTCGTCAAAAAATTACTCGCTGTTTTGATCCAATGCTTATTCTTACATGAATATACATAATTCAATTTTGCATTCTATCTTCCTTGTCGTTCAATTTTTAAACATCAAAATGTGTCAGTCTTATTATCATGCACTTATTTGGTTCCTAATCATATTCTTTATATTTTAGCTATATGCAATTAAATCCAGTTTATTGGTTTGCAATGCATTTCTTGTTTGAAAGTTCAATATGATCGCAGACCATAAACTGGTTTATCTTTATCTGTTTCTCCTGTTGACATAATGACTGTCCAAGCTAAATTTACCTGTCAACGATAATATATTTGGTTGTAAGTCCAAAACAAGAAATATTTTGTTTGTTTTCCTCACCTAAAAGTGTAAACAAACAAAATAACAAATGTAAAGACACAGGAAGAATATAAATGACATAATAATGCATATTCATGAAGTTCAAAGCCTTAGTTTTTTGCATTGTTTGTGTTTCAAACTTCCTAATAATGAAGTATAATAGCTTGGAGTTGAGTGAGTACTCAAAACTGCGATTTTGTTTTACTGATCGTCTGAAATGTTGATTTCGATCTTTGACTTCGGCTGTTGAAAGTCATCAAATTCCTACTGTGCCGTTCAGAGAGAGAGAGAGAGAGAGAGAGAGAGAGAGAGAGAGAGAGAGAGAGAGAGAGAGAGAGAGAGAACGAGTGTATTTTATCACTTCAAATGCCTCCATGAACCTATATCCATTGGAAGGCAGTGGTTGCTCAGTTGATAGGATAGGGTTGCTGGTTCGATACCCGTACAGGCCGGACCGAGTCAGCTGCCTGGGTTAGCATAGTATAGTATAGTATAGTATAGTATAGTATAGTATAGTATAGTATAGTATAGTATAGTATAGTATAGTATAGTATAGTATAGCACGTCTATTTGACACTGGCTATATACTAGCCAGATAAAGTGTTGAAAATACCGTTAAAAAGGAACCAATCAACCATCTCCACTTGACATCTTCAGTCAAGTTTACAATTATGCCAGTGTTTGGAGCTCTTATAATCAACAGTTTAATCTTGTACATTCAGAGAGTCAACTTGATTGGAACATACATATTTCTCACTGTTAATATACTACAGATAGCCATGGTACAGCACAACTTGCTTGTCGCTTCTGATGTCCGTTCCCCTCGCTATCATATTCATGGTTAGTGGCCCCATCTGCGTTCGGTGACATTCTCAGGATTCATCGATTTCTTCAACCTAGAAGTTTTTTAATACTACCATCTGAAACCTGAAAAGATTTGGTCTGCTATTCAAATTTTTTGTGCACTCAAACAAAATGAGCAAAACTTGGAAAGTTCACGTATGTCTTCCAGTTACAGAAATGTCTGTCAGTTACAGAAATGTCGAAGAATGCTGCCGAAAGATCCAGCATGTCTAACAACTCCACTTGAGATGGAAGCCACCGCAAATATCAACACAGTTTAGTTCTGACCCCACCTCACCCTCTCCCATTCCTACTCCCGCCCCTGAAGGTGAGTGGGTGGGGTATCTAGGATTGGAAACGTTCCTTATCATCTATTCATCCTCAGAAAACACCAATCCAAATATAATCACTTCCCCTCGATTGGTATAGATGGAGTTCAGGTTAAAAGAAAAGTCCATATTAAGCACAAAAATGTGAACTTTGGTCCCCCCCTCTCCTCCCTAGGAGGTGTACCCAGAATTCTTGCCATCTACTCACCCTCGTAAAACGTCATATAAAATATTATCACCCTGCTTTAATTTCTGAAGAAGGAGTTCGTGTTACAAGGTAAAAAAGATGGACACACTGGATGCACAGACACACGGACTAACTGAAGATTGGACGGACGGATATGACAGATCAGAATATATCCACAAAAGTGCGGATATAAAGATAAGGTCCTCACATGACGAAGACTACCGCTATAAAACAGATCTCGGAAATCAATAAACTCTACCGCTCCCACCTTGACCACAAACAGGAAGAAAACAATTAATTTATCAATTACTAAGTTTAACATTTTCTTGTAAAGTTAATGGTTCATGTGTATGAAACTTTCGTCGAAATTACTGGAAGTTTTGATTAAAGGACCTGTTTCTTGGTACTTGAATATACAGTGCATTATGTATTTATTATGTAATTTTTCCACCTTCATTCAAGTTCGACTTTTGCAAACCTAGTTTGAAATGCAAATCTGTATGTCCATGATTCTATTCCAGGTTGTATACAGTTTTACTGCTCTTTATCTGTAGGTATCACTACACTAATTGCGCCAATGAGCTCTTATTACATTATATTGTAGTCCCAGAAATATCATAAAAAAATGTTCTCTGATTGTTTCTGGTGATTTGCTGACTTGTGCAGAATTTTACTTGAATTCAAGATAAAGCAGCATTAAATCCTAAACAAACAAGAAAGTGTTTATTGCATTCATCCTGTTGATATTTGTATAGGCTAAAGAAGGAAACAGGTGTAATGTGACCAGTGGCGACGTGACGGGCGGGGGTGGGGTCGGGGGTCGGGGAGACAATTGCTCCCGGGCGCCGGGCAATGGGGGCGCTATCGGGAGTTGTTTTTTTTAAACTGTAACCGAGCGTAGATTGGGGGGGGGGGGGCTGACATAAAAACTGTTCTCTGTGGCAAAGTAGGGGCGCCACTAAAGAACATTGCCCCTGGGCTCTTCGAACTCTCGCGCCGCCGCTGGATGTGGCCGGTTTCAGAAAGGTCACTTGCACTAAATATTCCAGTCATTTCATGCAAATGCAACTATTTCCAGAAAATGCAACATAACTTATGCTGATATGTATATGTTGTGCCTGCAGGGAAGTTTTGGTGCATTTTGAATTTTGCGTTGGATTTCATTTTTAAAAAATATAGAAAAATGATGGACAAAAAATGACTGAAAACTTGCTGAGTGAATCTGGTCTGACTATTCCTACACAACGTGAATGTTAAAAGTATCCAATGTCTTCAAATTTCCTTCTTTTTCTTCCTGTTGTTTTACGATCTACGTGTATCATATGCTGTGAATAGTATCGTTCGCGAATATAATACAGACAATTTTTGGAAGAATGTTGACATAGTTGACTAATACGGAGGACTTACCGTCTATATCAGCTTTTGTCTTATATTTGTATGTGTTGTCAAAGTCCATTTATATGCTATTATACAAACCCTCGTCTCAGGTATTAAAACGTGATATATATATATATATATATATATATATATATATATATATATATATATATATATATATATATATATATATATATGTATGTATGTATATATTAAAACGTGATATATACACACATGCAAAATATGTTCTTGACTTTGTTTTGACATTTCTCATCGTATTAACTTGTTGTCTTTATATTTATAAATTAGTCACGTTGCACTCACCATTAATAAAGAAAGTGAAAGAGGAAAAACATTGAATACGATAATTATATCGTCATATTAATCCGTGATATACTATTACTAACAATAAATCGCCTATTATTATGGGATACATTTTAAAGAAAACACATTTTGAATATGAGCTCATCAGACAATGTTCCATAATGTATCATAAAGATTGCACCAAACTTCATAGATGAATGGAGAGGCTGTTCATTTGTGCGGTGGGGTTGTTCATTTGTGCAAATTTTTAAATATCATTACAACGACTACTGAGTTAAATATTAAAAAGCTCATTTGCATTTATTTTAGAGAATAAAGGACACTTAATTGGTTTTCTGTCGTTTGGAGATACAGTTAATTTGCATGGTTACAATAATTGTTTGGAGTCAAGGGCAAAATGGCACACAGAGCTTCCAATTGACTCTCTATAGCAAATAAAACTTATCACTACATTCTAAAGATATTATAGATTCTTTTGTTGTGTGTGTGTGGTATAAATTACCACTAAGTCGTAAAGCAGAACTTGTAATCCATCAAATGTCAAAATCAACCTATTCAAATATCATTGACAAATGAAGCGCATCAAGAGCACGCATTACTTGATAGACCGAAGTCAAATTTAACTGGGTTGCATAAGGTATTTTTGTCAAAAATAAATACAAATATTGAAATTGTTTTGCATTAATCCTCTGCCAGTGTACAGCAGCATTTCTCCATCTAAAGTAAAATTTCATCACATAAGCCGCTCTTACAACTCTGAAAAAAGCTTGCCACGATCACCTTAAAAATGAAATAGCAAACGCCCACTATATTGGTCTTACTGATCACATCGCTGCGTAATATATATTTCAGGCGTATTTAAGTTTGTACCTAGAATGGTTTTAGGCTCTATCTGCGGTCGAGGATGTAGCCTCTCACCTATGAAGCCACCCGATATCAAAATAAAATTTCATAGCCATTAACATGTATACATTTCAATCTCGTCAAGCGAATGGAAAAACTGAATCGAATTGTCATAACAAAGTTGATTATTTTATGATTACCCCCTTTATAGTCACACTAACCCCCTCCCCAACAACGCGTGAATATAAAACTTGTGATTTTCAACCCCATAAAGAATTTATACTAAACAAAATCGGAGATATTTCATATTTATGGCAATGACAACTGCGTCCCAGATATTACTTTAATGAAGAGAAAAGTGGACCATGAACGGACCGATTTTCTATAAAATCACTCACTATCAAAATTATCGCAAATACATAAAATCAGATTTAGGAGAAAATGGGCAGCCGCTTATGCACATTGCAGGCCAAATCTTATAATCTCGAAGCGGCTAGCACTAATGTGTTTCTATAGTAGAATCATTCCATTGTGCATACAACATGAAATCATACATTCTTGATACCACTGTAAACAAATAGAAAAAACACGGTGGTAAATAAAATATGGGTGTCTCTTGAATCAAAAACGTATCCCATGACCAATTATACGAAACTGTTTAGTGCTACCTTAAGGAAAATTCGAAAGTTTGTCAAATAATCTCTCTCCCAACTACGTGATTTAATCTTCTTAATTATGAATAATACGGTAATTATTTTCTTGCCTAAGGTGCCTCAAATTGTGACCCAAAATAGAAACAAATATCACTTTTTTGTGGCACTTTATGACCTTTGACGCTGGACACTATTAGATCGGTTTTCAATAGCTAGATATCTGAGGTGTAAGCGGTGAATGTTTCAAATTCCTGTCTATTACCATTACTAACGTTGCAATGGTGTAAAAGGCGTAATTCGCTTGTTTGAAACTGCAATTTTCTATAGCTCCATACATATAAAAAGGGGGTGGGTGTGAGTATGCTGGGTGCTGGGGTATGTTTCTTGAGGTTTCATTTTTTAAAATCACACTTATGTGTAATTCAGGACGAAGATTAACGTCATCCAATTTCATGTAGGTAAATAATATCCGAAGAAGCAAGCCTGAACAGTATGTAAATGCTCATTAACGTAGCACAAAAAAACTTTTTGGTACAGCCTCGGTCGAGGATGTACTCTCTGACCTTTGAAGCCACCCGTATCAAAACAAAGTTCCATAACCATAACATGTATACCATTCAAACACGTCAGAGAATGGAGAAACTAAATCGGTAAAAAGATTGGCACACCAAAGCTGATCATTCTGTAATAATCCCCTCTATATTCACAGCAACTCCCTCCCCGGCAATGCATGAATATCTCTAAAACTCGCTATTTTCAGCCCCATAAAGAACCTATAATAAACAAAATCGGAGATATTTCTTATATAAGGCGATGACAATTGTGTACCATATATTACTTTAAAGAAGAAAAAGTGGACTATGAATTGACCATTTTCACAAAATCACTCAATATGAAAATTAAGATAAACACGCAAAACCTCAGATAAAATATACAACTGCTGACGCATATTGTAGGCAAAAAGTTAATCTCGAACCCAGTTAACATGAATGCTTTTCTGCACAAAAATCGTCCCGTTGTGCATATATCATGAAATCATGCATTCTTGGCAACACTGCAAATAACCAGAGAGAAACGTTGAGAGGAAGTATGAATATCTCTTTAATCAATAATTTACCCATGACCAATCATATGAAACAGTTTAGTGCTACCTTACACTGAATCATGCATGATTTATTGTCAGGCTAAAACATGTCATGCCAAATGTGTCACAGAGTAATATACATCATATAAAAACAGATATGAAAGAAAATATTGACGATTATAATGTTTTCTAATATGGTCTCCAACGGCCAGATTAAATAACAGATAACATAGGGCAAGGGCCAAGTATAATTCGTGAAAATATCGCGTGCAAATAATTATAACCAATTAGGACTATCGGTGACGGTGAGATTATTATAAGGGCAATTGTGACAGCCATGCATACGTTAGACATGCATTATCATACGGGCATTTGTGACAGCCATGCACACGTTAGACATGAATTCTCAGATTAATCGTCTGTTTATTGTATAAAACATTATGGTTGTATGATCAATGCCGTATAATTAAGAGGGTATGTATGTATGTATGTATGTATGTATGTATGTATGTATGTATGTATGTATGTATAGGGTTTAACAGCACATCAACACAATCATGGCGATATGGTGTCAAGCATAAGCCATGTAGCAAATATGATATAGTATAAATCTTACTAAAACCCCTGGAAGATAAACCCCTCCCACCAAAAGTAAATGTGCATCATGAGGTAAAGATGTAAAAAAAAAAAATCCCCGAAAAGCATACAAAACAAAAATAAAGGTAATAAAAGGTAAAATCCTTGAAATACAAAGTCAACATTTTTTCGATATAAACCGCACTCATTTATAAAGTCCAAGAGGTTCTCATGCGAAAACATGCATACGGAACGCATCCTACGGCAAACAGGTTGCCGCCACTATTCAATCCTGTTTTACCATTATTTCTGAATCAAAACTCTCAACTTCATATCTTTGCCTTAAATACAAATCTAATCAGGTTTTGTTAAAACTGAACTTGTAAAAAGGAATATAGAACAACAATGGAAATTTTAAAATTTATTTCGGTATGATATGTAACTAAACAGAACAGCTGTTAACTCTTTTTCGGATATACTAAAATCGAGGTAGAAATTCGTAATTACCAAGTATAACCGGATTTTTTCACGAATTCATTATGTTTTATATTAGAGTAAATATTATATTGTTGCCGATTTTAGCAGTTTGAACAACGAAGCGTACAAAGTCAGTATGTTGTGCCATTACCCAATAGCTAGGAGGAAAAACTCACAAGTTGCTTTTTCATAAAACCTGTCCACAATAACCTGTGTCATGATACGACAACAAAGCAATCGAGAAATGTGACATCTCAACCTTCACCTATTTGATAAGATATCTAGGCCCGTAGTACACATATTCCATCATTATGCAGCCGAAGCTGTTTTCTGATTGCTCTGTTAAAAATAAACTGTTTTTCTTATCGTCATTCCTGATTCTCCTGGGGTTAAGAGTTATTTGTCTAAAACTGAAATAATAGCCTGTGTACAATATTTTGCTTCATGCTTCGATATAATGTTTTACGAACCAAGCATATGAAATACGTTATTTACTTCTGTGGAAAAAATTATATATAAATCTTATATCAACTTTTATTCGCCATTAAAGTTTGTAATACTGAGCAAGTTCATATTACTATTTATTATTAATTCCGTTTATAAGGTCATGTTGATATTGTTTCTCTTATTAATGTTATTATTATTATTATTATTATTATTATTGTTGTTGTTGTTGTTGTATAATTTTTGTATGGTCAGATATCTTTTATCAGGGCCTTATATCTAACTTTAATAAATAAATTTAATTTTTTTTCTCCATATGTTTGCCCTCCGCGGGGTCTAAGATTTACACATCGCTTCCTCGAACCGTCTAGAAAAAAACATGAGACATGCCTGTGGTTGTAGATGTATCCATGGCAAAGAAAACTAAAGCAGTCAGAAATATTTCTTAATACGGAGAAACAAAGATATAGGACGTTGAAATGTTCCATCATATAAACATCAGGTCTACCTGGTTCAGGAAGAATGTATAACACCCCTGCTTGACACGTATTCATGTGCAGGCAAGCATGCCAACGGTCAGTTCCGATTCATCATTTCAAACGCATTATTGAATCTTTGAACAGAAAAAAGAAAGAAAGATTTCAGCTTAAGTACACTCATAAATTATTAAAGCATTTCATAATGTATTATGCAAATGATGTGCATCAGGATCCTCTCTCAAGGTCGTAGCCCAGACCGAAAAGCTTTTAGGGCAGTCCTTGAAACCTGTATACAGGGCTGGGAAGGAGTTGTTTTATCGGTTTTCAAGCTGATCCTCAAGGCAGTTACACCCAGCACCCAGGTCTCCTTGTCGTCCAGCGTAATATCTGACCTCTTGTGCACTATCATGGGTCGGAAAGGATGTTCTCTTCAACTTTATTATTCGGCCTTTTTATCACAAGAACTGACCCTGCATTTCATCCCGTATTTGTCGCACAGCTGTCAGGGTATCGCCAGTGCCAGCTAGTCCTGATTTTTGTACTCATTCACGGCCAGCGTGCTGTACTCGCTGATAATGTGATTAACCATTTTTTATTTTTTTGTAACCCTGTGCAACCTGCACAATGACGGGAAGATTTGATTTTAGAAAATTTCTTTCACCTTTCTGAACTTTAGTACCCGGTTTGTTTATTTTATCGGTGATCCGACTTCCACTTAAACCATCAGGTAAGCTCACGAGCATATCGAGCTGTTTTGTTTCTTACAAATTTCCGACGTATTCCAATCTCCTGTTCTCTCGTTGCACATTCACTGTAAACATTTATGCTTCTTTTCCTTTGAGAATGCTATCGTCTTGGCCAAGACCAGGAAATCTTCATCACTCTGCCTTCAAGAATATTATCTTCTTGACCAAGACAAAGAAATATTCATCGCTCATCCTTTGAGAATGTTATCTTTTTGACCACGACTAGGGAATATTCATCATTCATCCTTTGAGAATGCTATCTTCTTGACCAAGATTACGAAATATTCATCATTCATTCTTTGAGAATGCTATCTTCTTTACCAAAATTTAGAAATCTTCATCACTCTTCCCGTTTATGACAAAATTTCTTTATGTCGGAAACATAAGACGAAGACAGTTTGCATTAATGAAGAATAATTATGTTGTTTTTGTTTTGTTTATGTTTATGTTTTTGTTTTTGTTATTTTATTTTTTTGTTTTATTTATATATATATATTTATTTATTTATTTATTTTTGGGGGAAGGGATTTGTTTAAATCAGACAAAAGAAAAACGAAACATGAAAGCATCATCTTCACTTCTTCCAAGTCGAGTTGAAATTTTTAAAATTAGAATCCACGGGAAAAGTTAATAATTGTTTGTCCTCTAGCTGTGTCTAGTCATTTAGTTATAAACGTAAAACATATGCAAAAGTTATGTTTCGACCGGTTTAGTGGTGGAAAAACGACTTGTTCATGTAAGAAAAGCGTGTAATAATAAAAGACCTATTCGTCTGAAAACTGAACCACTAATCACTACATTCCTAAGCTTTCTAATCAGTGAAAAGAACTATTATTTTACAGACCTGCTTAATGTAAAATTATTGATTTTTTAAATGAAAATACGAGGCTAAAAGAAAAGAAGAAAAAGAAATTGGTATAAATGGACTGTGTCTTCTGTCATGCAATTGGCTATAAACTATAAATGGTCACGTAATACTGATCTGGATTTCTGTACACATTGGCATAATCTGGGGACTGCTTTCGAATGTACTTTGTTACAAGTTTTGTCTGTATCATCTCCTTCCCTCCCGCGTCGAACCCTCCCCCCTCCAGTACGATGACTTAGATCAAAATTTACAACCCCATTTAAAATCTCCCAACAAGGTCTACACTGATAATTCTACTGATCATTTCTAACAGAATGCAGTAGTAGATCTGACTCTACACTGTTCACAATCGGTAACAACTTATACAAGTGTACGTGCATTAGTTTCCGTGTGTTTTCCGTGTGTTTTTTTTATTAGTTTCCACATTAGAAAGCCGTTCACCACTTTGTTTTTACTCACTCCGTTGGGTTGCACTGCTTGATGAACATATTTCTAAACTCATAAAGCATGCATTTGTAGTATTCGGGAGACTTCCCACCGATCGTTATGTTGTGTTAACCCCGTTATCATTTTAGAATCATATATACATGTACATACTTGAAAAGAGGAAATGTAAATGTAAACAATTTACTCCTGGAAAAATCATTGGCGATATCTTCATTTTTTCCTCTGCAAAATCAATGTGTTGTGCTCCTTTTCTCAACAACACAAATTCCTCAGATGCTCAGATATATATATATATATATATATATATATATATATATATATATATATATATATATATATATATATGTAACCCTGGTCCCTTTGATTTTGGGTTTTGCTTTGCCCCCTTCCCCATGAAAAATGGCTTTGCACCTCCCCCCCCCCAACAACAATAAATTACGGCGAATACCCATGAGAGGTATACTTAAAAGAACTGGCCGTTGATTGACTCTGAACGAATCGAAGGGGGTGCATGTAGTCATTTTGGTCGGTTGTCTTATATAAGATGGTTGAGGAATATCCAGAATATTCTGTACATATAATTATGTCATTCTCAGACATGTGTTACATTCAATCGGGGATTTGTTCGAGCTTTAGTGTTTATTTTATTTCTAGATTTTTCAATTCACAAGCATGTGCTTATTCATTTTTGAAATTTAATTCGTTATCCTTTCATTGCTGTATAAATTTACATTTCCAATATGTGATGGACCGCTGCCACTTACCCCGGCGAGCCCTGAACCAGACTAAGAGCAATACCCGCAAAAAGCAATCATTCCTGGCTTTTTATCAATCAATCGTCTACATACAAACAATGTCCAAAATAATCTCTATTTAGTAAATGTTAATTCAGAATAATCGAGACAGCAGGTTTTTGTCAGAGTTTCAGTATTTCAACTAGAAATGAAATGAATATCTTATCCAAATCCTTTGAACGGCAGTGGAAACTCCATTTTGAAAACCGGTAATGTCTGTCATAATTTGAATAGCTCACCCAAAATGGCGCTTCAATACCCGAGTATTTTCCGATGATGGGGAGGGAGAAATTGTTATTCGCCGAAAATATTAACAGTCGAATTACCACCTCGAGTGAGAGCTCTACAGTTGAGTTAGAGAGGTCTCTAATTATATTATAGAGGTCTCAAATTCTATTATAGCGGTCTACAAATCAGAAAAAAACATTGCCGGATATAATTGAATTAGAGAGGTCTCTAAATGGAAGAAAGACTAAAGAAACTAGAAAACATAGAGCTAAAGGTGAACAGAATCGAAGCTACAGTTTCTACACTTGACAATAGAGTTCGCGCCTATGAGGAAAGTTGTCAGTTCGACTCTGATACATCGGAGGACATGAGAAAAACTCAGGCTATCAACTCAATTATGCCGTCAGGTCATTGACCTTTAGTGTTGGTAAATGAAGGACAATTTGTTGTTTTTTAATATCCCTGAAGAAAAGAAGGAAAACTGCATGGAAAAAGTTCTGGAATTATGCGAAACAAATTTGAAGGTCGAATCGGTGTTTGGAAACACGTTGTGGATGGCGTTAATCACCGCTTTTTCAAAGTCAATCAGGATACTGATTGGATTGAGGAATTGTAGATTTGCACAAGCTTGTACAACATTTCAGTGTATGTTGTCTATTGTTTATTCAGTAGCAGAATATACGCACACGGTATGACAATGTTGAAATGTTTTCATAAAGAACCATGCGTATTATTCTACATAGAACAATATACAAATTTGAGACAAAAAACAACAAAGGAATCTGAGAAGAAAAAAAAAGATTTTGTTTCAAACTGATTAGCAACAGTGTATTCGGTAAACAGATATAAAATCTATGGAGAAGAACAATAGTAAAAATATATACAAATGAAAATGAATATTTCAAATACCAGAAAAGATCTAGACATTTTCCAGGAGAGCAATCATTAACAAAGACTTAGTACTCGTTAGTTTGGAAAACAAGAAAATTTAATTAACGAAGCCAATTTACTCTGGATTTACAATGCAAGGGTTACATGTGAAGATAATGACTGATATTGATTCATTGTGTATTTATGTTGACATAAAACATTTCCAGTGTCATGAATTATAGCATCAAGTTTTATGACACTAGTGACGATCCCAAGGACAACATCCTTGGTATCCAACAAATAAAGAAGAAAGTTCCTGCACCTTATAAGGATAGTTAAATGGTACTGCAATTAGAAGTTTGTGGGTTAAGGTCAAAACGTTATTTATTCAGTACTGATAAAGACGTAGAAACGTTTGGAAAGGTATACTAAATGCTATTAAAAATAGTTTTAAAATTCAAAAATGAGCACACAATCAGTTCAGCATTAAAATGAATAAAGTTGTATTGTCTATGTATGATCACACTATTTTATTTTTATTGCGTTTACAACGTAAACACATTACCTTATGGACATATAATGACTACATAATAAAAGGGAAACTATACATGTATTAATAGTCTGCTTCTTTTGTTTTGTTTTAGCTCATGTACAATCTCTCTTGGTACATAATCTGTCTTGGGATTATTTTTGCTGAAGAGAGTTTCCTTTGCATTTTTGTCCTTGTTGTAAAACGCATTCAAAACCAATCCCTTGTGTTCTCTCTGAAACAATTGATTACAGAGTTGCACCTTTTTCACACAGTGTACCACACCGACACTTCAAAATGTTTACCAATAAAAGCTAGTTTTTGTTGGGTTAGTTGCTTTTTTCAGTTTCCACGGTCACCAAATTAGACAGATGTTATTTATTCCTTTCCTTGGTAAACGTCAACCACTAACTCGAACCATTTGCCTAATATATCCTCCGGTTCCTTCATTATCTCCTTTTCATCCTTTAGTAAGCATTTTATATTATATGCTTTGCTATACATAAAAGTTGGACAAATGATGACGATTTAATAAAAAAAAGGTTATATGTTGTAGTTGAGGTGTTTGTGGTGATTTAACTTTACGCCGTAGGTTTAAAATAGATGGCACTTGAGGGGTCGGTCTGCCGGACAACATATGTTAAAATTGTCCATAGGTTGAACATTAATATGGCACTTTAGGGGTCTACGGAAAATGTAATGTGAACATTTTAGGTACAATCTAAGACACACCCGACTATCAAGCACCCGTTTTTTTTTTTTATAATCCAACATACACCCCTACTATCCATCACCCGCGTTTTGATATACTATCTAGCACACACCCTTACTATCTAACGAAAAGGGTAGGAGTGTTTATACACACGCTATACTTACATACATACAAACATACTAGTACACACACAAAGGGTAGCAGTGTTTATACTTACATACATACAAACATACTAGTACACACACAAAGGGTAGCAGTGTTTATACTTACATACATACAAACATACTAGTACACACACAAAGGGTAGGAGTGTTTGTACACACGCTATACTTACATACATACAAACATACTAGTACACACACAAAGGGTAGCAGTGTTTATACACACGCTATACTTACATACATACAAACATACTAGTACACACACAAAGGGTAGCAGTGTTTATACTTACATACATACAAACATACTAGTACACACACAAAGGGTAGGAGTGCTTGCACACACGCTATACTTACATACATACAAACATACTAGTACACACACAAAGGGTAGCAGTGTTTATACTTACATACATACAAACATACTAGTACACACACAAAGGGTAAGAGTGTTTGTACACACGCTATACTTACATACATACAAACATACTAGTACACACACAAAGGGTAGGAGTGTTTATACACACGCTATACTTACATACATACAAACATACTAGTACACACACAAAGGGTAGGAGTGTTTATACACACGCTATACTTACATACATACAAACATACTAGTACACACACAAAGGGTAGGAGTGTTTATACACACGCTATACTTACATACATACAAACATACTAGTACACACACAAAGGGTAGCAGTGTTTGTACACACGCTATACTTACATACATACAAACATACTAGTACACACACAAAGGGTAGCAGTGTTTATACACACGCTATACTTACATACATACAAACATACTAGTACACACACAAAAAGTAGCAGTGTTTATACACACGCTATACTTACATACATACAAACATACTAGTACACACACAAAGGGTAGGAGTGTTTATAGACACACTATGCTCTAACACAGACATATTATACTATCACACAAGGTAGCAAGGGATGTGTGTTTATAGACACTACACCCACGTACAGACATCAGAGAGGGGTAAGCGGTTTTAAGTTTTACTTGTAAACATAGATATAGATATAGACAAAGATACAAACATAAAACACACATTGGCAATACTTTTGAGTAGTATCTCTCTTTTCCAGAGACCTGGGTAGCCCTAAAAATAGCCGTTGGGTTTTGTTAACAAAGAGGGCTAACATAGGTACCACCGCTTCACTGTTCTTCTCCGCAAACTTCGTCTCACTGCCGGTCCATAGAGTAAGACCCTTTTCATGCATCCTTGTCTCTCCACATCAATCCTTCGTTTCCATTTGACTCTCATCGTAATCTTCGTGATGGCTCACGATGCTTTCACATAATAATAATAATAATAATAATAATAATAATAATAATAATAATAATAATAATAATAATAATAATAATAATGAGTACTTTGTATAGCGCCTAATCTTTAGAAGCTCTAAGCGTTTTACAACATTATATAACACCTAAACAAACATATATAATGATATGATTACGAAAAGAAAGAAAAAACAAACACCATGAAATTAGAAAACAAAAACATGCTGAAAATAGTTAAGGTAAGACAACATTAAGTCTTTAGGTCTATTCTTGCAGTCGAAAAAGGTGAGTTTTAAGAGCACTCTTGAACGAGATCACTGTGTCTTTGTGTCTAAGTTCAGCTGGCAATTCGTTCCACGTTGCTGGGCCCTGGTATGCAAAAGAACGTTGTCCGTATGACTTCATTTTGGTATCGTGAATAATGAGAATACAGGTGTCGGAAGAGGAGCGTAAGTATCTTGCTGGTGTGTACACATGGGTGAAGTGAGATAGGTATGTTGGGCTGGTGCCAGTCTGTGAAACGTAGCACAGAGAACAAATTTTGTGTTTGATTCTGGATCGAATGGGTAGCCAGTGTAGGATACAGAGCAGGGGAGAGGTGTGCTCTGTTCGTGGTACTCTAAGAATGATCCGAGCAGCTGTGTTTTGAACTTTTTGAAGTTTCTGGAGTAGATACTGAGATGAACCAGATAGAATTGAGTTACAATAGTCCAGTCTTGAAAGTACTAAGGAACACACAAGTGTTTTAGTGGCATCAGCTGAAAGATAATTGCGAATGGAGCTGATCCGTCTCAGCTCAAGGTATGCAGCCTTGCATATGTTCATGACATGTTGGTGCAATGAGAGTGTACTGTCTAGAGTAACACCTAGGTTTCGTACTGACTGTGTGAATTTAATATTGGTGTTGCTGATATTTATTGCTTGAGGTAAAGGATGTGAATGAGAAAGTCTTTGTGTGGTAATCAGAATGGCTTCAGTTTTATCATCATTCACCTGCAGCTTGTTACATGTCATCCATGATTTCACATCGGAAATACACCTCTCTACACCTTGGATGGTAGCATCGACTTCAGTTGGGTGGCTAGATTTGTATATTTGAGAGTCATCAGCATACAATTGGTGAGACACTGGGTGACGATCTATGACACTTGAGAGCGGTTGAGTGTATAGAATGAAGAGAACAGGTCAAAGAACAGAATCCTGTGGAACACCAAAACAAAGATTAACTGGGCTGGAGTGTTTTCCATTTGCGGACACAATTTGTGTCCTGTTGAACAAGTAGGACTTGAACCATAGTAAGGCTGTATCGTGAATGCCAAATACATGATGGAGACGGTGAAGCAATATATCATGGTCTATTGTATCAAATGCTGCAGACAAGTCAAGGAGGGTGAGGACTGTAATCTTTCCACTACCCAAAGCAGAGAGAAGGTCATTAACTACTTTCAGATGAGATACAAGTTGGGATAGAACAACATTTTTTAAAGATTTTTTAACACGAATGTTAGGTTAGAAACAGGGCGGTAGTTCTTTAAATCGTTATGGTCAAGTATTGGTTTCTTCAGAAGAGGCTTTACAATGGCAGTTTTGAAAAATGATGGGAATTCCCCGGATGAGAGAGAAGTATTAATAATATCAGTTAGTGAAGGCAATATTGGATCTAAGCACTCAAGCAGCAGTGATGTCGGAATCGGATCAAGTTCACATGACTTTGGGGCACTCTTCATCATGATTGTACGCACTAAATCCACAGAGACCGGTTCAAATGCTGCTAACGGTTACCGCTGAAATTCTGTATCGCAACTGTATGGTGACGACGACTCAATTGAAATTATGTTGTCAAGCTTATGTCTAATGGTTTGTACTTTGTCACGGAAGAAATTTGCAAACTGGTCCGGAAGGTCGACTGGAGAGAAGGTAGTTGGAAGTGGTGTACATTTGTTCCTTGACATTAGCTTGTTAGTAATCTCGAAGAGCTCTTTGCAGCTGGAACTTTCAGTGATCTTAGTACTGTAGTGGGCTGATTTCGCTGCATGGACTATGTTTGTGACATTATTCTTAGTGGCTTCATAGATTTGCTTATGAATGGTGAGTCTGGTGGAAACCCAAAGCCTCTCAGCCTTACGGCGGTCTCTTTTAGCAGTGCGAAGCTGGTCCCTAACACTGCTATACCACGGAGAACACTGTTTAATTGACATAGACAAGGTATGCTGGGTTAATAGCATACTGCTAACGATGGTTGATCATTCAATACTAGCACACATCTTGGTTTGCATTTCTCGAGAATAGGTGACACAATGGAACAATGCGCTTGTATATATAGTCTGGGACTGGATCAAAAGAGATTGAAATGCTCCACCAATCAGAACGGGCGTAACATAATTCAGTCAGAGTGGATTGTCTATCTTCCAATCAGAAGACAGCGGGCACATGACGTCATTTTCAATATATATATATAAAAATATAAATATATATAAATATATATATATATATATATATATATATATATATATATATATATATATATATTGTGGTGTCCCGACAAAAGCGCGCAGGACAAAAGCGGGCCGTCAAAAGAGCGCAGCTTAAAAACCCCGACAAAACCACGCCCACAAAACCTTAAGAGTAGAACTAGACATGAAAAGTAACATAATTTCTAAGTTCCAAATATTATTTGAAATATTATTCTTCAAAGCTACTTGCGTACCTGAAACTGTATAAATAGCACACAAATATATTTAGATCCAAACATTTGCAGTTATGGAAAGAACCGAATCGCAGAAGCAGAAAGAACACATTTTATGTAATGGCTATCGGCTTCGTAAAGACGGAAATCGCATTCTGATGTTTGGCACGAATCATAATCTGCTTCTTCTTGAGGAACACGGTCATTGTTCAACTCAATCGGCGCCTGCATGCTTTAATTCCGACATACGGCAATGTGTCAACAATGGACTATCTGCGCGGAATCGCGCATAACGTTTCACTGTAGAAGACACTTGTAGTCATTGAACGTTTTGCATATTGAGATATTAATGAATAGATGATGTTATTTGATCTTTAAGGCCATATTGAGATATTAATTAATAAACGATGCTTAAGGATCTTTAATGCTGTATTTGTTAGTTTCTTTACTAAAGACACAAAATGGTAATTGTTGTAGGCTTTCGTCTTTGCACGATTATGTCGGCGCGCTTTTGTCCTGCCCGCTTTTGTATTTGCGCGCTTTTGTCCTGCGCGCTTTTCTCGGGGTGCCATATATTGTTAGCGCGAGCTCTAAAACTGGTTTTGAAACAAATTGGTTGACATCCTCTACGAAGACAAACAGACAAAGGCATCGAATTTCTTAACCAAGCTTTTCAAAGAGAATTATAAAAGACACATTCACTTTTTCACCACTGAAAATCCTGAAACGAAAGTTAGTGCAATGGCACGTTTTCAAAGAACTTAGAAAGAACGTATGTGGAAATATTGTACACATCAACACACTCTCAAATACATCGTTGTGTTACCACGTCTAGTCAAAGCTTACAATTGATCGTACCATCGTTGCATCGGATGTGCACCAGAACACCAGAAGAAGTGACACCTCAAATCGAAGTGATGGTGTTTGATCTATTGTTTGAAACGTAACCAACCAAAACAAGAAAGAAGTATTAAAGGATATTTACCTAACTGGACGACAAAACTGTTTCGTGGCACTGGACAAGAGCGTGGACGTGATCCTCCTGAATATAAATTGGAAGATATGAACGGAGAAGTGTTAAAAGGAACTTTTTACTTGCCTGAGTTACAACAAGTGACCAAAGAAAAAAACGACGTGTACGATATCGAAGTATTCTCGATCGAAGAACACGTAAAGTGGGGAAACGTCGACTTCAAGAAGTAAAAGTTCGCTGTAAGAATATCCACCCAATTTCTATTACTGGATTGCTGCTTCCCAAGTTATCAACATAAAAAAGTATAAGTGACTTCCGTGCCGTTGAACACAGAGCTACATCTCCTTCTCAGAGTTCCTCTCTTCAAGAACTACAAAAACAATCCGTGTGTGGTGTGTGTGGTGTTGAGAACGTGTCCCTAAAAATCACATTGTATTTTTCTGCCATATCTTTGTGGTGTATTGTGTCATTGGAGCATTGAAAATTTCACCTTGCACCAAGGAGATAAGCGATTGTGAACTATTTTACTCAGCAGTTGTATTGGTTATCTTCTTCACAATCAGTCGTTGAAATATAACGACGGTAACAACAACAGCAACAACGGTGTCCTGGCTGCCAACACCAATCACCACTCTTTCCGTCTTAACAGCATCCCTCTTGTGGAACATTTGGACAATTATTCTCCTTTGACAACGAGCGACTCCTCGGAAACCAGAACCATTGAACTATGAATAACCAATTTTATTTAACATTACCTAGTGACAGTTTTGTGGATGTGTTTCCCAAAAACACCTTATGTTGTTTCACAGCCAAATTATCTCAATCCATACAACTGGATCAGGTAGCTCAATGGGAAGTAGCTGCGGTAGAAAACAGTCATCCTACTCAAGCCATCAATATCAATTTCAGGTCAAAACACTTTCATCGTCGATATCCTGAACGAACAAGTTCAAGAAACTTTGGACAAAAATGATCCTCTCATTTACGAATCCAAAAAAGCATCGCCAGCCAATCCTCCATTGAACACCTATACCTTGAGAATTTTTAATGCTCAACATCTCGTCGAAACGATTTGGGATATGTTCAATGATCTGTTTGGCAGATCTCTGGAGAAGATTCACAAAGGTGTACAGATCGAGTATCATAAAATTGCTCATCGTCATTTTGTCTCGGTTTGTTTGCACTTCTGGGTGGATACACCGCTCTCTTTCCAATGAAAGACATTCACAACAACGAGTCATTCCTTTCAAAGTGATGTTTGCCATAGTTGATTAAGATGAAGGAGGAAACAGGTATCACGTTCACCGAGAATGTGTTCATCCTCATTATCTTCCTGTCAGTAAATCGTAACTTGACAGTGTCAATATTAATATAAAAGGAGTTTATTCTCTAAAGGAAAGGTCACGGGGAAACTACATTTTGGAAATTGATTCTCCAGTGAATTGTAACAGATGTATCCTGTGTACCAAAGAGCCGCTCGACAACAATGACATGGTTTAGGAGATATGTTAAAATCGTCTTTTCGTTCGATAGTACCCATCGCTTCACACTTCTGGCCAAGGCACTACTTCATCCTCTACTCCATAGCAAGGGCCAGGCAGAAAAAGACGTCGAAAACCTGTCAGATCGCATAGACACGATCAGATAAAGAATAAGAATAGAAGAACAGCAGCTGTCGGTGCATTAGACGTTTTGATTACTAACTGAAGAAAAAGAAAATGATGCACCGATATTCTTGCGAATGTTCCAAGTCAGAACTCAGTTTGTGTGCCATGCCATCGACGATGATGTAGAATTTCATCCTCTGTCGTCTTTGATCACCTCAGCAACTATCGAATTTAAAATTAAAGGACAAACCGAAGATTACATCGATCTGAATAATAGTTAATTGTACCTGAAAGTCAAAGTTCTCAAAACGGACATCAGCAATCCAGTTGCCGATACCAGAGTAGCTCCCGTCAACAATTCCATGTATTCGCTGTTCAGGAAAGTAGATTTGTATTGGAACAACAAACTAGTGAGCATCAACATAGGATACTTACCCTTGCCGAACTTACCTGGAAAATCTTTGATGTCCGGAAAAGAAGTCAAGAACACACATCTGGATGCCTCCGTGGTATGGTAACCTGACCCACTGGACAAGTTCAACGACACAGAGCTGACTGCAGATGACGATCCTCACAATGTTGGATTTTTAACAACCATCGAAAGAAAATCAAACAAGGACGTAGTTTAGAAATGATGGATCGTTTACATTTGGACATGTAGTTTGAAGCAAGTATTTCATGAATGGAGTGAATGTACGTCTGAGACTGCATCGAAGTAGTATCATGTTCCATTTGATGGCTAATGCTAACGAGAACAAAACGAACATCGTGATCGACTTGATCCGCCGTTGAAAGTCGTCGTTGATAGCTTCTATTTCATACGCGCCAGTGGGAATTCCAACTACGTTCCAATCAGGACTTCCATCAGGTCTATTTTTCCACGAAAACGTCAATGATTTGTCTGCTAGAAGACCACCAAATTGCGTCGACGAATTTTTGGCCAACTGTAATACACACGCAGCGACACCAATGCGATTTCAAGATCTCTTCCTGTTGGGGTTTTTATCACGTTGGGGAAAATAATTTCAAATTCTGGTTTTGTTGTACTCACGGACACTATCGTGATGGTGCTCTGGGTGGTATTGTTTACCACGCGTTGCATTGCCTCGTTAATTTCTGTGAATAAATTTAAATTCGATTGCATGTTTAATCACTACAGTAAACATCATCGATCAATTCATGCATCAAGTGACGATACGTATTCACGTCCATAACGTTGTCGACGAGTAATCGCTGACAAATTCCAGTTGCTTTGTTGATCACTTCCGGGTATGTGTTTCTGGCGCGAAGTGATCCGATAAATGTTTCCAGACGATCCACCTGTGCAAGTGAAAGGGCATCTGAATCACACGGCGAAGTTACGGGCGGTGCGCTAGCATGCCACTAGTGGCCTGCCAGATGCCCTTTCCAGTTTTCTTTACAGTCGTTGGAGTTCTTGCACTCTTGCCACTAGTGGCGACTTTGTCGTCCGCCGAGGACACATTACACTTACTCTTGTGCTTGGATCAGGATAATGTTTGATAATATATTCTTTAACACGTTCTAAAACTCCTGTATACTGTGGATATTTTTCGCTCACCCACGCAAGCACGGTCTTTTCTCGAACAATCCATTTCAACCAATTGTCTTGTCTAGATTGCGAATATTTTTTTAATAATAAATGTTGTTTTCTGTTTTCGTATTCTTCTAGAGAAAATCTAACAACATTTTCTTGAATACTCTGGCGAGCTTGCTCATAAAAAAATTGTCTTTCTGTCTATAATCCCGATGTATACTCTGGCTCTGGCTGTGATGCAAACATTTCAGCGACAGCTTCGATTTCCTCGCGTGCTCCTTCCACGGCAGTTCCCGCACATGCAGCGGCGTCGATAGCTTCTTGAACTTGTTCTCTGGCAATTCGCTAGAGAATTGCTGCGTGGTAGCTGCGATCGCTTAAACTTCACCGGGCAGAGTTTCAAATGTTTTTCCTGTCGCAACTGTTGCGGCCGCGATTTCCTTCGTGGGTTTGATCAACGGGGCAAATGTTTGTTCCAATCCCGCTGTGAGATCTTACGTATGGATTGACGCTCGGTCAACATATCTTTGACAGGTTTACCTGCTGCTAAATATTTATTAATCGTTTTTTTCTCAACTTGAAGTTGCGTCGGATTACTAGTGGCAGTACTCGTGAACTTCTTTGCCGTTTGTGCGGTCTGTGATTTTTTTGGTATCATGATTATATCTAACGCGGTGTGTTCAAAATATTGTATCTAATCCGATACCGGAATTCAGATAAATCTATCTTGACAAATCCATGTGGTTGCGACTGCGCATATGAAAAGAAGTTTTTAAAGTTATTCCAGTTTATGTCGCCTGCTCACCACGTGTAGTAAATATTTTGTACCCCATGTGCGTCAATCCCTTTGAACACCACTAACATATTGCAAATATCGCGAATAACCTTAGGGATTTGTGTATAACGCTGGGTAACGTAAATCACATCAATGCGCGTGTGTCTCCCTCGTGAGAATATCTGTGCGGGATTAGTCTCTTTGTTCAACATCATATCGTCGTACACGATAAGGTTATCCACGGATGCGTCTATGTCATCGATGGATGGTGCTTCTCTGATGTCGTTGATGAAATCAACCGGTGGAGCGCAAGCGCTCTCGCCGAGAGTTTCATCGCAAACAACATTACAATCTTTTAACACGTCATAACACGCCTGATCATTTGCGGATGGTGCGATTAAGTATAATGTATCCCAGCTGAGCCATGGCATGATAAGATTTAACAACAACTGTGTTTTTCCAGTTCATGATGGACCAATGATGATCGCTCAGATCGAGTTGGGAAACAATGGATGATGTTTTTGCGGTGGTGGGTTTTACGTCCTGAAAAGTTGATTACGTCTAGTGAATTGTTTTTGTTTGACACTGTGTTATTGAACACTGGTATGAAACTTGTATTTATACAAGAAACATGAGTTCATATTGTATTCTATGTCGTACGAGGACAAAGACGTTCAATGAAATTCCAGTTGTTACTGCGAATGGTAGATCTGATGTCACGGAAAAATGTGAGCGCTGTGGAATAACCAAATACAAGTCTATGGCGGCGAGCAAATTTGCGAACAAAAATCAAGTAAGTCACGGTGGTGACATAACATCCATGTTAGGTAAACTACCAGGACTACCAGGCGCAAAATATTCCGGAGAAAAACATACTCCCGGATATAACTACTGTGGACCTGGAAAGCGACTAGATATACGTTTGGACAGGAATGACCAACCAAACTCTGGCGAATATCCCATAAATTAAGTTGATCGTGCTTGTTTCCGACATGTTCTTGCTTATTAGACTTCAGATTCACTCCTACAAAGTCACATCGCTGACGTAAAACTTATCCATGAATTAAATGTGATCAAGCACCCTGGTGTACGAGAACGAATCGCAAAATGGATTGCCAGTGGTGCCATGAAAGGTAAAATTGCACTTATTGGTGATGCGCTGTCAGTTCGCTAGCGAACGGCAAATTGACGACAAATCTCTATGGGATAAGAAACATGGATTCTAAACTATCTCGGAGTGCAAATAGGTTGGAGCGGATCTTGTCCGCCACATATTGCAGTCCGCGTGGTTATTGGAAAGGAACCGTTAGAAAATTGGCATACGCAGCTCGTGTTGATAAAGAAGTTGCTCGTGCATGGCTGGCAGTGCAAATTTATTTACAGGCACCAACAAAATTCCACGAGGATGGTTTGATATTAGGGTACCCAATGAAGTTAACCCGGCTGATAATTTGTTTTTACTTCATGATGAGGTACGCGGGCGACAAAATAGTCGGCGCATATACAAATACGCGTTGACGGTTATCGATATCGCCAGCCGGTATAAACAAGCTGAGCCGTTGATATCCAAAGATTCAACAAATGTTGCAGATGCGTTTAAACATATCTACGCTCGCTCGCCGCTAACATGGCCAAAAACATTTACAGGTAGATCCTGACAGGTATTTTTTGGAGCAGTGTCGTCCTTAATGGAACGACAACAAGTGCAAATTGGTCGTGGACATGTCAGCGTTCATCGTGATCAAACTATATTTCAATACGCGCAGGAAATTTTAATGGGGAGTGCTGGCACTCAAATTGCTAACCCTCTGGAGCGGTCTTGCGAATGGGTAGTAAGACTTCCCGCAGTCGTATCTGCATTAAATAATGAAAACACACACAAGACCAGATAAACATCCGCTGACGTAATCAAAATAAAAAAATAAAAATAAAAAATAACACCTAGACGTGCATCAAGTCACCAAGTAGTTGGGGGTGGGGTGGGAATTAACCTATACTAGGACATAACGCCGTTGTAAGATATTTGTACGCGAATGGAGAACTTGAGGGTGGAGTTCGTCGAGCTACTGATCCCGTCTGGAGTCTAACTATGCATAAAATCTCACACGTAACTCGTCGTATTAATACGCCTGCGATATATTATCTAACAATTCGACGTGAGGAATTACAGGTAATAGCAGTGCGCAGTTACCACCCCGTGGGATACTAAAAAAGTAAATTACCAGCGCCTCTACCGCGGTTACATTCAAGGTATGTCAGCACGATATTATCACGCTGATGACCTCATTGATTATCAATACGGTCCAGGGTGAACTGTCCCGTGGTTTTACTTGATCCTCCACCGCCGTTAGCGCAAGTGGATCATTGTCCAATGATGCATTTGGCAACGTGGCTAGATCTTTGTATAATATTCTGGCAACGCTGTGTAGACAGCAGATTCTTGACTTGCATGAGGATCTTCTTGTTTGATTTGCCAGTGACCGTATGGAGTACCCAGGGTTGATATTACACGCATGAGGGTAAACATTTTTAACCAGCTTGGAGAACACGGGGATATTCTGAAATTTGGATGTTTCGCTCGAAGTAGAATGAGTCTGTTGCTACTCTGACCGCTTCGGTATGATCATCAGTCATCGAAAACCTGTTTATCATCGAAAGTAAATGTATGCTCACATATCCGAGCATGGAAGATCTCAGATGAGTATATTGAGGTTGTTCTCTATCGCGGTAAGTAATTATATGTGCGTTGTTGTCAAAATGGGTTATCTTGGTTTTGGAAACAAATGTGCCTTTGCGTGTACAATCTCGGACAAGGAAATCCAACTCGGCCGGATACGTGACTAGTCCTCGACATAAGTAAGCACAATCACAAGAGGCCCAAATGGTAAATTTACCTATTATCTTTCGTCCTATATCTTTCACGTGTGATATTTCATCTGCGCTTGAACAACTCGATGGTTCAGGATTCCAGACGTGTTTTGTGGTTTTTATGTTATGAGATCTGTTAGTATTTTATTTCAAGCTTAAAACGTAATAACACTATAGGGGCCCATCTACGATCATTTTAGGATGATTCATGCGTGCCATCTGCGTATTTGATGGTGGATTAAAATGGCGTCCAAACCACGCTGGAATAACCGGATGAACGTTTGGTGAAAACTCAAAACTCACAATCTGAGCAAACCCGGTCAGGTCTGTGTCGGGAAGTGATCGGTTGATGGATACTCGTGTGAGATCGTGCATGGGATCTCCAATTCGTTCGAAATAAGGTTTACATTCTACATAACCAAGAAAACTTGCAGGATAACACGCTAACAATGTCGTCGATGTCGTATGTTGTATTCCAAACAGCCGCATGACCATACTCAACGCAAGACCGGTGAACGTCTTCCAGGAATGATTTGGGGGTCGGTTTCCAGTTATTTTGTGTGCGAAATGTGAACCCACTGACGCAACCGGGAAATATTTATTGATGATATCATCGATGTCGTTGAAATACTTTTGTGCTTGTTCGCGTAGTTTATCGTGTAGTTGCTGAGTACGAAGGCATCTGCCAGATAGTAATACGAATTGTTCAAAATCATACGAGAGGGGATCGCTCGAGAACTACCAAACAGACACGGAATCGTTTTTAGTGATATCAGCGATAGCGCGATAAATTTCTCCATAGTAGAATTCTGACATATGTTGGCCTGCAAACTTTAACTAAGGCGACCATCCATGACAGTTATGTTTGACAATCTCAACGATTCTATTTTTAAGTCTGTACTAGCCCGAATCATAAAATATTTCTCCCGTGATTGTCTTGATGACGATCGGACGTTTGATCGCACTTTCCAATTTGGCAACGTCAGTGAGTGTAGCACCGATTTCACGAACTTTTCATTCCGATTGTGAGATTTTTTCACGTCGATGTTTGGTTAGTCCGTCTCCGCGAGCAGCACCAGTAATATGCTCAAGTAAACGTTGCGCAACACTGTTTATTTTTCCATCACGCTAGGTTGTCAACGTTTGGTTCATTGATCACGCAGATGCCATACACAGGATATGCATTTTCATAGTAAAGTTTATGAATCCAGCTTAATTCACATGGGGATGAATTTCTGGATAATATAACGACGTATTGTCCTCGACGACGTTCTTCGCGTATTGGATTCAGTTTAATCCGGATTACCCACTGGTCGTCGTACGTGATAAATTTAATCCTGAGAAGATAATTTTCAGTGGGTAACGACGAGATGATTCCACTTGCACGTGTGTCATTCATTCGTCCATCGTAAATGATGTTATGTCCACGTATTCTAAGATACAGCGTCATATCTTCATCGGGTCGTTGTTGTACATCTGGTTGCTCAATTTGCCATGGTGTAAAAACACGAGCAGCGACATCATCGCGCGAAATTCATCCTTGGCATCTCTGACGCGTTCGTATAAATCGATTGGCAAATTTTGTCGAAGTTTTACCCCGTGAGGAACTGCTTTTTCGAGATTAAAGACGAGTTGATAATCGATTTCGATACGTGCTTGTCTCTGCAGTTCCTGGTATGTTGAAAATATTTAGATTGCGTGTCACGAGAAAGCTACTGATGTTCCGCTATCTCTAGAATATAGATAAGTGTTATATTTAATTGAAAAAATATATCTTTTTTGTTATATTAATCTGCGTTTGTGCAGAAGTTTTATTAGCATTATTCCAAATCTTCCATCGAAGACTACCACCGCCACATCGCTTGCATAGCGCATATTTAGCTTTTACACCAACCCCCTATTTCGTGCACGGGATCGGACCACCCCCTTACGAACAGCAGCTGCGTGTATCCAGCAATGTTCATTCACGCATGGTCGATCATGTTGATGTCTTTCCTAAAAAACCATGCACGTTGATTTTTGTCAATGATATATAATATATTATACTATTATTCATTCAAATTAATAATTATCTTTGTTCAGCGTTGAGGACACACTCGCGCGAGTGACAATACAACCCCGAAACACGTTCAGGGGTAAAGATTTCTAGAAGGGTCGGGGGAGGTGAGGAGGACTACAAAATAGTATTGTCGAGGAAGGGTTTCTGACTTGTCGGCCCATATTCAGCTAGCCTCGCTTACTGTTATCTTCTTTTGCAGCCGACACCAGAACATCCAACAGAAGACAGAGTTTCTGGCAGAAACAACAAACAGCATCGGTCTCAACGATAACATAAAGACAAAATTCATGAAGATCAACTCCAGAGTCAACCAGCCTGTTACAGTGAACAACAACCCACTGCAAGAGGTGGAAGAATTAACCTATTTAGGCAGCAAGGTGTCAACAGATGGCGACTGCAGGAGGGAGGTGTACATGTGAATCAGAAAAGCAAGCCATGCCTTTGCCGTGCTTCAAACTATCTGGAGGTCAACAAAGTTAAGAATCTTCAAAACAAAATGGAGTCTCAACGTGCTGTTATACGGTTATAGGTGATGGGGAAAACAGCAACTCCCGTCGAAAATAGGCTGGAAACATTCCAAACCAAGTGCCTTGGCAGAATCAGAAGAATTGTCTGGCCCACACCACCTCGAATGAAGAACATCGCTCTGCAGATGAGATCAAGACGATAGAGATGGATGGGGCACGTGTGCAGAATGATACCAACTGCAATACCCGGTTTAACCATTCGATGGAAACCGCAGGTCAAGAGAAAAAGAGGCAGCCCAAAAGAAACATGGCGACGCACAACAGAAAATGATGTCAAAGATTGTGGCATGACTTCAGAAACAGCAGAAAGGGCGGCAGCTGACCGGCAGCTGTGGTGCTCCCTCAACGTCGCCTCAAACACCGTCCGGTGCAGAGGTGATTAAGTGAGTGTGCGATATGTCATCTTGTTTATCAGACAGAAATAACTTTTGTTTGTAAAAATAAGCCCTCTATATCCTTTCCCTTTATGTCTTCCAGTTTGTATCACCTAAATGTAAGTGCCTTTTTATATTTCCTTGGTGTAGATGAGAGGGTATCCATTTTCATAAATTATTTTGTATTTAGAAATTCTAACTGTTTCACTGAATTTAAGTGTAGATGTTGCAAATGTATCAGTCGTCAATTAACCAAATAGATTTATCCATAATATTCAGTTTTCTTCATTTTTTATTTTATCTGGGGACATGTCTTTTCATCTGAAATGAGAGCTATTGTAATCATCACGTAGCTTTAGTGAAAAATCAACCCATTTATAGCTTCATTTTGTGCAAACTACTTCGTCGTTCTCGTCTTTATGACTATATTAAACCTTTTCAGTACAGAAGATTTTTAGCCTGAGGAAGTTGAAAATTACCGGTAGTGAATAATTTCCTTTTCAGCAAATCTTTAACTTTCCTGATAAAACTTTTCTTTCATCAAACTGCATTTTCGCAGGTTTTCGCTGCTTGAATGTTGCTCTAAAAGCATTGGGTATGTCATTTCTCTTTTTCGTTTTTACTTTTCAAGCCCAAGCATATTTCGAAAATTGGTCTGTTACTGTTCAAATGCATTTACAGCTATTGTTATCTTTTTCATATGGCTTCATGTCAACAACGTCAGCCTGCCACTGGTCATCCACGTGACTCTTTTGTAGGGAAATCTTTTCTCGCTTGCGTGTAATGTAGAAGTGTTCAGTGACTCTTTTGTAGGGAAATCTTTTCTCGCTTGCGTGTAATGTAGAAGTGTTCAGTGACTCTTTTGTAGGGAAATCTTTTCTCGCTTGCGTGTAATGTAGAAGTGTTCAGTGACTCTTTTGTAGGGAAATCTTTTCTCGCTTGCGTGTAATGTAGAAGTGTTCAGTGACTCTTTTGTAGGGAAATCTTTTCTCGCTTGCGTGTAATGTAGAAGTGTTCAGTGACTCTTTTGTAGGGAAATCTTTTCTCGCTTGCGTGTAATGTAGAAGTGTTCAGTGACTCTTTTGTAGGGAAATCTTTTTCTCGCTTGCGTGTAATGTAGAAGTATTCAGTGACTCTTTTGTAGGGAAATCTTTTTCTCGCTTGCGTGTAATGTAGAAGTGTTCAGTTAACCAGTCTTTTAATTCGCTGCAATGGATCTTCTTTCTGTTCTGTTTTTAATTTGTCGCCACAATTGATTGATATTTGTGTATGCAACTGGACTTTTACGGAGTGTAGTAAATATGTCTTAAATACTTTTCTTTTTATTCATTTAAAACGAAATAAAAACATTCAGAGAATAAATTTCATAAATGCAAATTTAGCCTCATACAGATTTATGTATCTACCCATATCAAACATGAAATGTACTCCTGCTTCGACTTGTACTGTTTTAACAATGTTGCTTTCAAAGCTTTTGTTGTTTATCTCATTGTTATCATTATTAAATATTATCTGCAAATATGACTATTTCATTGAACTATATGTGTTTAATGTTTAAAGTTAAGGATAACATTTTTACAATGGTTTTCTTCGAAACAACTAGCTTTGAATAAACCTGTATCCCATCCAAACATGTAAACAAATAGTATTATCTCTTGATAGTGACATTGCTACTTTTATGTTAAACTCGTAAAATGTTTATATCACCTATCGATCTAAAACCTAGTGAATTTTTCAAACTGTAATTCTGTTTCGGTGAAGCCTGTGCCAGGAACGTCTCAATCATTATTTACGAAAATATTTCAAATTATTAGTTTATGCTTGATCTCAGCCTTCGAAATTTAGCTGCACCACATTCCTCTCATGCCTCAGCAGTTGCGCTAACCATCTTAGTCAGTTTGATCTAAAATTAGTGCATGTGTCGGGTTTTGTAGTGAATATTGAATTGGTATCAACATGGTAAGGTTGAAACATCTATTGTAATTGTAATTGATAGTGCTAAATAAATAAATTACTAATGTGAGTGTCAGTATCCATATATTCTCTCCTAATACAATCACACACACACACACACACACACACACACAAACACACACAGGGCCGTCGCAAGTTTCCTCTGCACGAAACGGCGCCCCGGGCGAGCGTCGCTTTTTTGCGAGCCCCATTCGGGAAAAAACCACGCAAACTCCGCGAAATGGCGCCCCCCGGACTTGGCGCCTCGAGTGGTCGCCCGTATCGCCCGCCCCTTACGAGGCCCCTGCACACACACACACACACACACACACACACACACACACACACACACACACACACATGCATGCATACATGCATATAGACATACCTACAAAGTTATAGTCTTTAGGATGTTCTGGCCCGTTTCAAAACCTAATTTTGTTTAATCTCAAAAAGGAAGTAAACGAAGACTACAGCATGACAACATTTTCAGCAGTCACGCTGAGAAAGACCGGGAAGTTGAAATTATAATTGGTACATGGGGACAGTCCCTGAAATCAGATACTCGGGTTGAAAGTTTTCAACGTTAAACCTCGAATAGAACACAAAGCAAACCTACAAGTCAATAGTAAATGTTTACTCTCAAAAAGGAAGTAAACGCAGACCACAGCCGAACAGCGTTTTCAGCAGTCACGGTAAGAAAAACCGTGATGATGAAATTATAATTGGTACATGGGGACATCTCCTGAAATATGTTCCCTTGCTATGACTCTGACCTTGAGGCAGGGGACATGGCTATGATATGTGACACACTGTCTAGTCATAATATGTAGCTGCTTAAAGTTTCATTAAATTATCTTCAGTTGTTCAAAATTATACTCCAAAAACGCATGAAAGTCAAAGTTACATTTTCCCTTGCATTGACCTTGACTTTTCGGTAAGGTGCGTGGTTATGTTATGCGACACACAGTTGATACATCATATATAATTGCCTAAAGTTTCATTAAAATATCTTCAGAGTTTAAAGGGTTATATTTCGGAGAATGATACAAGGCACATATTTTAATTTTCCCTTGCCGTGACCTTGACACAAGGTCAGAGGGCGTGATTATAACACGCGACACACAGTCAAGTCATGAGATCATCTTGGGTATGAGATATACTTGGGCAAAGCTTCATTAAAATATATTCAGTGGTTCAAACCTTATACACTAGACAAGACTACAAGTCACATAAGTATTTCTCCCTTGCCGTTACCTTAGTCTTAAGACGGAGCGGTGAAAGGGAGGGTGGATATGGTACATAACACCGTCTAGTCACGGTACATACTGGGACGAAGTGTCATTAAAACAATTTCACTGGCTCAAACGTTTTACTCCAGACAAGGGTGCCAGTCACGCAATTACATTTAACTTTGTACTGACCTTGACCTTGAGTCAGGAAGTATAGCTGTGGTGCTCGACAGACCGTCAAGTCATGATATATATTAAGTCAAAGTTTCATTAAAATCTCTCTGACCATTAGAAAGTCATGGACCAGTAAAAGTAAATATTAACAGTCAGATGATTGACGGACAATGCCATAATATAATACACCAGTCTAAAGAGGGGGTTACACAATCGGGATAATTAATCTACAAAAGAACATTGTAGTGTTTAAAACTTTCGATCAATTTTAATTACAAATTATCCCAATGCTTCTGCAAACAAAATGGGGAATGCGCATCGTTTGTCAGAATACTTACGTACAAATATAAATCATATGAGTGTATATTTTCTTTTTTTAAATGTCTTTAAGTGGTAAGCACCTTCCTTAGATCTCTCAACGTAATTCTGGAAAACATATTGAAATAAATAAATTAATACAGGTGCTCACCTTTGGTAGCAGGTGCTAGGTTTTTAGAGCTAACCGATAAATCTTGGATCTAGTTTATCAAAAGATCAATTATTTGATGTTAAATCAATACTTAACCAAACCAATTAAATGCATCAAGAAAAAATATAAACAAAATTTTAATTATTTTATTGAATTTAAATTATGATTTTTTTCTAATGCAAGGTACTGATGGCAAAGTAAAACAAAATGTGTGACATAACATACAACATATATATATATATGGACATAAATAAACGTTTGTGAACCATGTGAAAATTAATTATGTAAAATGGCATTTCAAAATAAACATATATGGATGTTACAAAAAATTCAAATATACATTTTTATAACGATTTATATTTCCATGTCGCATATTGGTTTGCTGCATCACCTCATACAGTTGTAAAGAAACAAATATGTCTGGAAATATTTATCCTGAAACGGATTAAAATGTACAAGGCAGGACACTGGCAATTGTCTGAAAATTTCCAAACTGAATAAACATCTCATATTTATTGTAACGAGTATTTACCGTATATCTGTCACGTTACATGTAAAGTAGTTTAGCCAATCCTTTAAACATGATATCGCTAATATTGCATTTTTACATTTGGAATGTAAGGCCAGGTATAAACACATTCATGACAAAAAGTACGTGTTTAAATTATGACATCATCAGCGATCTGGCCAAACAGCACCGATCCACCCTTTTCTGGGTCATAACGAATGATACAAAATCAAGCCATATTCAAAATGATCAATTAAATCATTAGAATTAATGAACATGCTTAAATAAAATTAGCAGATTATTGTCCTGCTAATTACAATTTACAATACCAAAATAACTTGAGATTGAAGGTAGAGAGGAAACTAACAAGTTTTCCATATTTACAACGTGTATCTTCATATTAACAATACTGATCGATTTTGTTTGAAACTTACTGTTAAAAAAAGTTGTATTAACAGTAAAATAAACATAATATTTACATAATACTATTTGCAAATTATAGTTGTGTAACCCGTGATCCTTAAAAAATATACAGTCCTCTGGTTGCATATGTAATTGTTGATTATATACATAAATGCCATCAATGAACTAGTTTCAAACATACATACATACATACATACATACATACATACATACATACATACATACATACATACATACATACATACATACATACATACATACATACATACACACATACATACATATTGACAAATACAAAGGAATGGGTGTGATTCAATATTTCGATCACGGTTTTGTTGCAAAATTATATCTAAATAACCATGATTTTCAGTAACAAGCAATTAATACGTAACTTATTTCAAGCAATAATTTTCGACTTTTCAAAAAACGCATACACCAACAAATATTTAAATATTACCTTAATTTAATTTGTCATCAAACAGTGTGTAAAGTGGAGAATATAAAATGTTTCATGCTGTTTAAAATCAGCTAGGTAAACATACAAGTTTGCATTGCCTTATCTTCGTCATCGTGACTGAAATTCTCGATGTGTAAGGTGGCAGTTGCACGGAATTGATGCGGACATTTGTTTAGTGTTTATAGATGTTGAATGTTACAATGTAACATCTTCTAATGTTTACCACATTTTCCGAATTACCATCGAACAGTATGACAATAAAATACCACCAATGAACCCCTTAACAGTATGAAAATGAAATACCACCAATGTACCCCTTAACAGTATGACAATGCAATATCACCAATGAACCCCTTAACAGTATGAAAATGAAATACCACCAATGTACCCCTTAACAGTATAACAATGCAATATCACCAATGAACCCCTTAACAGTATGAAAATGAAATACCACCAATGTACCCCTTAAAAGTATGACAATGCAATATCACCAATGAACCCCTTAACAGGCACTACTTAGGCTTTAACTCCATAAAAATAACAGAAACGTTCCTTCTTCTGTGATGTAATGGTTCTTTCCTCGCTATGAAAATCTATTGCTGTTCTCGTGACTTTGTGTGAATATACGAATATTGTTCTTTTTGTAATGCAGAAATACAGTATTTGGAAGGACGTTTGCATTCAAACTGTCATTTTGACGAATTAATTTGGCAATAAAGCCAATGTCCGTTGCAAATCGACTGTAGATACCCTATAGTGATGGGAGTTTCCTTTGCACAGATACGTGTAACTCGTTGACTCTATAGCTTCCATTTCAAATTAATTGCAATATTCCGGCGTGAGTGTGTTTCAAATCACCTCGTCGGGAAACGTTGATTTCTTTGGTGGTAAGGATGGATACTCCAAATTCCTCTCCTCCATGGCATGGCATAGGCGCACAGACTTCCTCTTCTGTCAAAATATAAAAAGGCTACCAGATAATAATGTGTATCACGCGTACCTATCTGCATAATAAACGCGCAGATCAGAGTATATGCTGTTTGCTGAAATTATGAGGAGAACGAGCAAGACAGGCCCTGACCTTCCAGTCAATTATGTGACAGAAGATCTTGGTCTACGCTTTTGCAGTCGATTTACTTAATACAAAGGTATATTTGACAAATGTTACCAAAACATTTTAGAATCAATGCTTTTTCAGAGTGAACATGTGCAATACTGTTCTAATACAACTCTTACCATCAATTCATTATATTTGTTAAAGTTATTCCTCTCTTCAGAAGCTTTCATCAGAATTTTATAGATACATGTCAGTTATGTCGCTGTACCCAAAGCGGACAATATACTATTAATATTATCAGCAAACACACTATTTGACTTGATAGAAATACTTTTTCAAAAGTTATAAAATTCAAAAGAGATTTCTTTCTTTTTAAGTATTAGAAAACGTATATGGTACAATTCTATCACAAGAAATAATTAACTGTAAATTTGAATTGTTTTCATTTCTTTTTCATATACAATTTAACGTCTGCGATTGATAGACTTTTGGGAATATTATGGAATATACTTTTCTCATGTGCAAATAGAAGATGTGTGCGCTAAAACTGCTTCAGATGTGGGAAGGATTATGAAATAAGAAAACAAACCTCCGCGTTCTTTAGGAGTCGCTTTATTTTCGTCTTTGATTTATCTTTAGTTTCATTAAGGGCTCTGAGCGTCTGAAATTGAAAACAAATTTTGCAAATTAAAGCCTTATCTATCTATCTATCTATCTATCTATCTATCTATCTATCTATATATATATATATATATATATATATATATATATATATCTGTTATCTATCTATGTGTCTATCTACCTATCTATATATATATATATATATATATATATTGTCGAGTCACCGAGTCACTCAAGTTATTTACAATTGTCAATTTTAAACAAACTGCAACCTGAAAACATTTTTATTTATATATTAATTATGACACAACTATTGGGGTCAATAAGAACTATTAAAAAAACGAACAGAAACAAATAAATAAATTCTCCCTCAAGGAACACATTCGTCCAAAGAAAATATATTAAGGTAAGTTGGTGGCATAGACAGGCAAGAAATTACGATATTATGTCAGAAATGTGTTTCTTTCTAAAAAAAAGAATGGATTAAGAAGGCCATATACAGTTTGTGTTAAGTCTACGCAATAAACACCGAGTCATGTTTAATATGTGGCGTGTCCTTCATACATTTCAAATTTTGATTCTATATAGCAAGTCGTCTTCGTTAAAACCTTCATCTGAATATTGGCGTGAAACAAAACCTTTAATTTCAATGCATACAAATGTGATTTATTTTATTTTATTCAAATAAAAAAATACATTTTGCAACAGCCCAAATCTATCTCATAATTAACATGTTGATTTAAAACTGAAATTTCGATGAATATACTGACCACAGCTTCCTCTTCGTGTTCAGATGTCTCCGAATACGATGAGCCTGAGCTGCTTGTGCCTGAAAAAAATTAATGTCGGTTACATGTTGGTATCTTTTGAAAGTAAACGTTTTTCTTTTCAGAACTAAAAACAAAACTTTAAGTCATTTTTTTTTCCTCGCTTAATCTTTAATTATTATTTTACTCACAACTTTATATATGATGCCTACGGTTGAAATTCAGATAATATGCAGATATATCTTATCATGCAAGAAAATATTGTCTCGCAAATTAACAACGAAAACCGGTATTCTAGATAATCTTTGGCTACACGGTGCAAAGAACAGCTGTACCATTCTAAACACAATGAAAATGTAATACTCATATGAAAATATAAAAAAAGCATTTTATGCAAATGTAAAACAACTTACCCTTTTTGTCAAGCATGTCAATAGACACTCTACTGAGAAAACAAATCTTTGCGTGGAGTGTGTGCACATTTGTTTGTGCATGTATTTCCTTGTTCACTCTTTATTTATTTCATGTCGATTGTACACAAGAGTTCATGCAACTTATAGTAAGCACTTGCGGCGGATCAGATGTAGACATAGTGTTATCTCTGAGGTGGAGGATACCGGTGAAAACAACAAACCTAGGACGGCCTACCACTTCACCATCCAGGTGCAAGAGCCGGGAATAGAACTCAAAACCGCAGCTGCAGAGATGATTAGCGAGTGTTTTGACACTGCACTATCTAAACACCACATGTCTTCCCTTCTACAATGAGGAAGATATTGTTTGTTCCAAAGATATAAAAAAAATCATGCTTTTTCTTGCGCTAATCTAACTTCAGTTATATATATATATATATATATATATATATATATATATATATATATATATGTTTGTGTGTTTGTGTGTGTGTACTTACTAATATTGCTTGCTCTTTCATCAGTATTGCTTGGCCTTCTGTATGTTATCCCGCCGTGAACAAAAGGTTCCGATTTGGCACGTCTTCTTTTGTTCGTTAGAAAATTGAAGAAACTTCTTTTCTCTTTTTTCTTTTGAGGCATAGGTTTTTCCTACAAAAATGAACAAAAAAGAGTAATCGCTTTATGAATAATATGCTAAAGGTCATCATTATGAAAAAATATTTGCTCTAAAAAAGTACTGACAGACTTTAAAAACGCAACAATTTAACAACGTTCACCCGTATTTCATAACAAACAGATAAACTGAAGTTTTCTCCTTGTATATTTAATTTACTTAAACCCTACCGAAGATGCTGTCAAACTAGCGTATTGCATGTTCTGTCATAAACCTTGGATAATATTCATCTATCAAATATATCCAGACAACTATACATAAATCTAATTTATTTCTGTTTTCCTTCTGCCATTAAGATGATAACTTATACAATGAAGTTTAATAACTATACAGGTGAAATCACCTCTGTTATTTGACGGATTTATGTCTGATAAATGTAGCTGGCAGAAATCCGTGGAAAATATATTGGAATATAAATTACATGAAAGCGATGGTCGTTGGTATTGTCTCGAAATGATACATCAACCTAAGGAAACGCGAGTCACAAATGCAACAACGACAACATCACTATTCACGACAACGTAGGAACCATTCAAACTTAGAACAAATATAAATTTTACATGGAATGAAATAATAAAAATCTGTATTTCATCAAGGAAGATTGAAATATGTCTCTTATGATATTATTATATTTTAGATGTATGAGAATAATCTTATTATAAATTCTCCTTTCTGTATAGTTAAAGCCTGTGTGGTGTACCTCTGATACAATAAGGAATTTACAGTGATTGCTGTAATTTTCCAAAAACTGACGGCTACCTAATGTAATTTGACGGAACATTACATTTAGTATATTTTCACTGTTTTAGAATGGCTTCCTCTTCAGTGTATGCCTTTAGTATATATGTCAGTGTATGCATCTAGTATATAAGTTAGTGTATGCCTTTAGTATATAAGTCAGTGTATGCCTTTAGTATATAAGGATATATTTAATACAAAAAGGCCAGGACCTGTATGTCCAGCCCACGCTCAAAACATAGCTCTGAAACATTTGACATTTACATTAAGGTCAGAAGGGGAGAGCAAGCACGTCTCAAAATTAATTACCTTATCTTCGTAATGATTTATCCAATATATGAACAAAATCCATCAAGGGGTTTAGTAAATATAAGGAAATGAAAAACTTGATCCAAAACCTTAACGCAAATTTTCTATTACAACGATTGTGACCCCAATGTCAATAGGGCTTGCGAGCGTGTCACATAATAATTTGTCTTGGTTTCAACAATGACTCATCCAAAGAATGAAGAAAATCCATCAAGGGGTTTAGGAAATATAAGCAAGGCAAAAACATTTAACCAAAACTTTAACATATGTTTTCTACGACTGTGACCTTAAATCCAAGGTCAAAGTGTCGAGCAAGGGTGTCTCAGAATAAACTGATGTAGCTTGATAATGACTTACGCCAACTAAGAAGAAGACACATCAAGCGGTTTAGGAAATATAGGCCAATGAAAATTGTGTAACCAAAGCCTTAACGTCAATATTCTATGACTGTGACCTTGACCCCAAGGTAAAAGAGGTGACCAAGCATGTCGTAAAATAAATTGCATTAGCTTCATAATGATTCATGTCAAGTATAATGAGAATCTATCCGGGGATTTAGGAAATATATGCACATGAAAAACTTTAACCAAAGCCATATCAAACTGATGACGACACTACCACTGCCGCCTAGAAAACTGACTACTGTGTTTCGCTTCCAACAAACGTGGCTGGACAGAAAATATGCTTATGTCCTATCGTCAGTTCAATGTGTACATGTATATATCAACGTTCAGGATAGAGGCCTAGGATTTCTTGCCTACTATTAATAATGATTGAATGAAACACATCCTGTAATATTTACTTATAACGCTTTTGATACCAAAGAAGCACGCTATTTGCACTTCTTTTTTCTTGAGACAGCTTTTTAAATTTCGCACCTTTGATCCGCTATCACAGATAATCAGTGTCATTGTCCAGACACTTGTAATACTAATAGAAAATTCACTAAATTATTTCAGCTTAGCACTCAAGCCGTGCACTGATGGATGGCGATTAGAAGCATATGGTGATGTGTTTTCCTACCTTTTGATGCGATCTGTCGTCCGCTTCTGTACCTCGTTTTTCCAACTCTGGGGAAAATATATATATATATTTGTTATGCTTTTATTTAGACAGAAAAACATATAGACAAACAGACGTATACACATCCAGACATGAAGAAAGAAACACTGATTAACTGATTGAATGGCTTTCAGAATATCTCGGTGATTTCTGCTAAGACGCCCCAGCTTGCTTAAAATTCTCACCTTGAGTAGCTAAACTAAAAGTTGTGTCCCTCCACAAAGTTTTCATTACGTCATATATAAAGATAATTTCTTCATGTTATAATTTATCAGGCCAGCTTGTTCATGGAAAATATTCTGCATTCTTACTAATAAAAACTGCAAAGTAAGAGGCTGGTTTGAATGTGCACTTAAAATTAAGTTTATTTGCAAGAAACCAATCAGATGTGCTGGCCCTCCTTACACACGACGCCGTCATTTTGTTCCTTTGATAGATATAGAGATGTGATATAAACCTGTGTCTTGCGAATAATTCTGCAATGACGCAGCATATATGTCATTTGTGACTTCATGTCATGAAGCAGTCGTTGTGTCCCTTTGTAATATCACAAGCTGAGATTTTTAGGTTTTTTCCTTCTGCATATCGTTACTCGTACTTATGATTAAAGGATAGTCGTTTTCTTACTTTTGTGATAAGTATTGTAGTGGCACTCATTTACTACATCCAGATTCATTTCTGCACTTATTTCGGAGGATAATACCGTGGAAGGTGCTATTGGAAATGTCACATCCTAGGTGTACTTCTGAAACACCAGAAATACTCGAGGTGCTCCGAATGGAGGGAGCGAGACTGACTGTCTTAGATGCATCAAAATATATAATCAAACCTGCGGGCTGCTCGTGGGACGATGTAGTTGAGGTCTTTTCAACAAAGGTCTTAATATACAGGTAAATACCCACTGATTTATGTATAAATATGACATATGTAACTTGCGTTTATATGCAGGTGGTAGCTTAAGCAGGTCTTTCCGTACTTTGTCGATATTCGTACAAATACAATAAAGAAACACTCGGTTTTATCTCTACAGACAATATCAAATTTGGTCGAGGAATTATCGGTAATCATCGTTCATGCAAATATTCGTATGTTCTCTGCATATAAACATAGTAGTTTTTTAATCAAAACTCTTCCGATCGTGCAGGGTTAAGAGGCGAGGAAAACAATAATTTAATGTACCTGATATTGGAAAGCTTCTATAACATACTTTTGCTAAAATGTGTTGTTGTTGTCGTTGTTGTGTCTTGTGTGTGTGTGTGTTGTTTTTTTTAATAATATTAATTTCCTGACTCATTTTATTGATCTCAAGAAAAATGAAAACTGCCATTTTAAATATATCCTTACCGGAATAAGTCTTTCGGATATATATTAAACTGGGGAAGGGAGGACTGATCTCTTCGCTATGAGGTCTTAGTGTTTCACTGTCGCTCTCTGAATAACTTTTTGACTTCGCCGAACTCCGTTTCCCTGAAAAAATTGAAATATTCACTCTTTAATACTACCTGTGTAGTGATAGCGAGCGAAGCGGCCCGACTAGCAAAGCGAACATTTTCTAACGCGTATCATCTGCACTGGGTCCAAGTTGAACAAGCTTAGTTTCCGGTTTCCTATTTCCTGCTTCCTTAATGATTTGCTTCGAAGAATACTTCAGCAGAGAATATACATTTCAGAACAAAAAGAAAACAAACAACAACAAAAATTAAAGAAAGCAAAGAAAAAAAAATTTATTCATGCACCTACAAGACTTTCAAATCTGATTATACTTTTCTTAAAGCTTCGGCATCTTGATGGACTGGAATATCGAGATAAATAATTGGGAATGTTACAAGAGAAATTGATTTTGCAGATTACAAAGGACACACAAACGAAAGATTACTGATGGTCAAGCAGAAAAATGGGTAATCACTGGCAGACGACAGATAAATGATCAATATTGGGCAGACAAATTATCATTTATAAATTGACAAAAATAGTGATGACAAGAGAGAGAGAGACAGAGACAGAGAGTCTGATACAAGAAAAAAAGCTCTTATACAGCTGTTTATTGAAGACTTTGCACCTATTTCTTTTTAATTTCCTATGTTAGAAGAAACAGGTTCTAAAAGTTTAGGTTTGTCACATGCGTTCTTACCCCCCGCCCGTAACACACGTCATCAATGGACATTATACGCGTTTACCTCATATGATAAATCCGTGCGCTTCTCATTCCCACCTTATATTTTCCACTATTTGTATCGCGCCAACGTTATTCTGGTATAGTCTTTCAAAAGCTAAGCTGAATTGGTGACAAATCCTTTCTGCAAGTTTCTAGCAGATATGAACTTGTGGCGGCAGTGGCGTTATTCAAACTGTAAGGGGAGGTAACCCACTATGAGGAGCATGGCTGTTGTTGTTTAGTTGTATTCTTTAAATTTCTTATTCAAATCCAACTCTTTCTTTAGCTCAAAATGTAAACAAAAAAGGTAAAAATGCTAAAGAGGATACCATTAACCCACCCAACATCTCTATGTATCAGAAATTATAAAAGCTGTGCAAAGAAAACTGCTGAGACTAATCTTGCAAGAATTATGCTTCGGTAGATAGTGTAGGGTGTCTGTTCTGATGAGCGAACTCTTAGGATCGTTCTCGGTTGTATAAACTGGGATAAATTCATGCAAAGGTAAAGAGTCAAAAAAGGAATAATGTGTATTCCCTATTGAATCGTACGATTTCCATGATAACTTGGAATTCTCCTGCATGTCGATGTTTGAAAAGCTTACCATCACCCTCTGGGTTTTCATGGGCGAAACATATTCTACTGCCACAGGCTCGCAGAGTGCTATCTTCGAGTTTGATATCCTGGCTATCTTTTCTTTCACGCACAAAGACTTCCTGATCTTCCGGGTTGTCTTGAACGACTGCTTGTTCCTCCGTTTTCTCTGGCTCACTATCTTCCTCAACTTAAAGAAAATATAACTTAAGTCAACCACACATTCTTCCGCCAGATGGCAGTGTGTTCAATCGACCTTGTGTTTTCCTGTTTTAGAAACTTTGCTTATGAACAAATCCTTCTTAAACAGAGAACCAACCAGAAATCCCATAGTATACACACGCGTTCTAACCATAGAGAAGAGTTATGAGTTAGTTCAGTCTCGATATATAAGGATTTTGTGACTGTCTGAAAAATTGATATTCAAAAGATTCTTAGATCCTCCAATTAGCTTACTGTTAATGTTAAAGTAAACTTATCCAACAATAATAATTATCTTACTCATGTTGAAATTTTTCAGATTGAGTGAACTTTTACTTCTGCAGGAAGATATATGAAAATAAAACATTGGCTACATAATGGTTTAAATCACACAGAACAGTGTGGTACACATATTTGTTTATGTTACATAGCAAAATCCATCCTGGAGGTCATTTACTAATTCTTGCTCTTACGTTCTTAAGTTTCCTCTTATGTTAGTTATTCAGACTACTGATGGCCCAAAACCGCGCAAGGAAGAACAAAAAATGAGCATTATTAACAGTATTTAACAATCAGGACCAACACTGTTTATATAAATCATACATGATAATATTCATTGCATGTGCTAAGTTAGTGATCTGCAGAAAGAATATTAGTTTACCCACAAAGAGCGCATGCTTTGTCAACCGTACCAATGGACTTTCCAATTAAAATTTTGACGCAGTTGCATAAAAAGACGAGATCAATTCAAAAATATTCTAAATTTCTACTGGAACATACAAGAAGAGGCTCAAACTTTTTGTTCTTTTAAAACAGGTTTCCGTCTTCAACAACCTTTTCATATATGTGACAAGTTAACCTTATATTCGCCAGACCGGATGTATATAAATAGCTTAATTATGTTATCACTGGGATTATCTAGTCCGCTATCCCTAAGGCTTGACGCACTCGTCCCTTGCAAGGGGCCTACATAAAGGAAATAGAAGGAAAATGAAGCGTGTGAGTACAAGCATTACGTGACCCAACTACCTTGATATATATATATATATATATATATATATATATATATATATATATATATATATATATATATATGCGTGTGTAAAAACTACCTTGATATATATATATATATATATATATATATATATATATATATATATATATGCGTGTGTAAAAAATTTTTAGCTATTTAGTAATAGTGCGTATTAATATACAACAACACATATATCAGTCATATATACAGATTACTTAAACAAATGTCCACTCTAAGTCACAAATTACTTTTTAATGTGAATTTCGCTTGGTTATGGATACAAAGTTAGATATGTGTCAACAGAAAAGGCCTGGTAAATTTCTATTTTGTATCGTTCTTATACAGTCATGCAACATCCTCTACACAATCCCTTACGTAAGATATGATTAGTTTAAGTGTTAATTCTAATAATTTTGAGACGATGTCAATATCTAAAATATAGACTTTCTCTGACTTTAAAGTGAGACCCAGATGCACTGATGTAGGTCAATTTAGCAGAAAAACATTAAAGGGTGACTAAAGGAGGAGACGTACTTTGTCGACAAGGTTATTTTTTTCAATTTACAAATGAGTCTTTAGGTTTTGAACAAATAACAAGCGGATTTTAGCCAGGCTTTTACATTTTAAACAGTCCTGTGAATTAATCTATTTTCGTGGGTATAAATATTCGTGGTTTAACAAAAATATGTGCATTTTCGTCGGACCTTAAATTAGCTGATTGTGTGTTCTTGTCTAGATGGGTCTTTACGATAGTGGTTTTCGGCAGCCACGAATATTAAGTAAATGTGTTCCCGACGAATGTCAGTGAATTTACACGCACGGTAGCAGAAACACATTCAAAAAATCAATATTTTACATGTGATAAAGCTTACCTTCTATGCTCGCGTATAAATTCAATCCAACAGCAAACAACATAGACCCTGATTTACCGTCGCATAAAGCGCGGTAGATCTGGGTCTATGCAGTTTGTTAGGAGTAATCCGTAGAACAAGCAGGTCTATGTTGTTAGCAGTTGGACCTGACTTATTGCCGAGTATATACAGTAGATTATGTTACATGACGAAGACTGCGTAAAGTGAACAGTCCATGCAATGTCGTGCCTATTTCTCTTTCTACGCTATATTTATGACAAATCAAGGTGCCCTTGGTAAATTTTAATAAACAAAACAACTTTCACGAAATATCCGATGCTTATTGCTTGCAATTTGATTGATTATATCTCAACCATGCATCTGAAACGTCGCATCGGCTGAAAAGAGTTTGTACAAAATTGAGGGGAAAACTGAACTGTCTTTTTTATATCTACTAACGTATATCGATGGTTACATAGCTGCAAAGTTTACGACTAATGGGTCGTCAAGAATAAAAAAAAATACAGTACCGTTGTTCTCACACCTTTTGGAAAGATTTACCAATATATCCTAAAGGGTACTTGTCCTTGGTACAAACTAACTTAATAAGAAGAGTCATGTCGTAACAACAGCGTCAGTTTCCGATGGTATCTTGTTCATTTTACTAACGGAAATGTTAACGGTTAACCAAGACGAAAGCGCAATACATCCATAAGCTTGTCAGAATTGATACTGGAGAGCGAAAACTGTGCCCAAAATATCAACTTTCCAAGTACAAACTTACGAGGTTTGGGAGGTTTGGAGTATCCTGAAGCATCTACGTAACCGCTGGTATGCGGCTTAGGTGGAGGGAGCGAAGTCTGTGAAACTGGCGACGAGTCACTATTGTCAGAGTATCGTTTTTTTTGCGAAAGACGGGGAACCTTGTCAGAACCACGGTATCCACTGTCATGTGACCTTCTTCCTGTGTCTGCAGAAAGAAGAACAAAATAAAACGCTGAGTAGTTATTATATATTTGAATATACCTTTTTTATTTGTGTGTGCATGAAAACACGTACACAGATACAAGGTATTGATGAATATATGTCCAAATGGTGACAAATATGAAACATGCGTCAGTTTGACTCTGAATCCACTCTAAATCATTGCTGATTACTATCGGCGTTTCAACGGTAGCAATGACAGCAATATGACCTTTAAAGATCCAGTCATTGGCAGGGTTCTGAATCAAACGGATAACTAGTGTCTACGATATCAGGCACAACACAAATTAAAATCCCATCAAACCGAACGACTGGTAAGGAGTACTGTTTAAGATACGTTTATATGTAAGCAATATATCAAATATCAATCAAAAATATGTTTCGATTTGAGTGCAAACGGTTTCTCTAAGACTTAAAAAATCTGTTACAAGTTTTAACGATTAGATTCTGTAGGTGTTTCAGATATTATATCGATATTTGATACGTCCAAGTCACAGAAAAGTTATTCATGAAATGGTAAACCACGTATGATATACAAGCTGGAAAATGATCAAAAGGAAATATCATCAGATTATTTGGGCTGCAACATGCAAGAAAAATGTTAATGAGTTTGACATTTTTATTGAATCAAATAATGATTGAATGAGTCAGATAGAAACAATATTTTACATATACATTTGGTTGTATCTGATTCTACTTCAAGATAGCTGGTATCGGACTGCGAAACACTTTAATGTTTGAAATTATAGCATTACGGGGAAACAACTTAAAATCTATTTTTTTTTCTGTCAGACATACTTGCGTGATGGTCGACAAAACTGCTTACCTAGCAAAAATAGCGAGAACAGCTTAAGCATTTCAGATAGTTCCAGGTGCCCAGCGTACTTGGCAATATCATCTGGTGTATGTCCTTCGCAGTTCTTGATAAAGCAGGTTCCTTCAAGAACCGGATATGTCAGTATGGCTTCAGCAAAGTTCATGAGATTGTATTCAGCGGCAAAATGGAGGAGAGTTGGCCACTTTTGGTCACTTGGGACTTCACAAGCTGGAACAACAAACATATACTAGTAATTTTCATAGTTATTAGAATGTGCATCACTCAATTTGTAAACCAAAGGATCTAAAATCGTACCATCAACTTTTAGATTTTAATTTCTATTAAAGACATTTTTCCCGGTTTATACGTCTAAAACATTGATAAATTTGGCCGGAGTATGGTGATAGAATACAATAATCGAGGACTGTCTAGCTTAAATCAATATAATAGTTAAATATGTTTTCTTGGACAGAGGATTACTCTACAACACAATGAGTGAATGTACCAACAATATGCTTTCCTTTCAGAGTTATGATTACTCTAACTTCGATATCTTAACACTGAATATAAGCAGTTTTTTAAAGATCCTTGTATACTTCATTTTCTAATGATGGAATGGTGGTTTAATTATTAATGACCCGAGAAAAAACATAAGGTATTTACTTTGGGATAATCGTTCAGGGCTTCCTGCAAACGAGAGGTGTGCTGGGGGACCAGACGCCATGATCTTGTCGGCAAGTATCTTGTCCAGTTGTCCCCGGTCCGATCCGTGTAACTCCATACACTGACACAACAGACTGATTGGATTAGTTTCCTCCTCCAAGATCTCGCGAAGTTGGTCAAGTTTGTCTTGTTTATTGGCAAGTGCGCCTAAGGAAGGGCCTGTAACTACTCTCTCTTTTGTCGGTTCCCGAGGTTCTGACACTAGCTCTGATTTTAATGGGTTCATATCAAAGTCATCTTTGGTCTGTTGAGGAGACGGCGCACAATCCTCGAGTGTTCCTTCGCCTACCTGTTTGTTATTACACATCACCCTGAACGTGGAAAACCTATGTGCCTTCTCACCTGGATTTAAAAAAAACTCAAATGTCATGGGGATACAGGAACAACAATTTCCAATTCTGTACAAATATACGTAATTTATATAAAGTGACACGGAGTATCAGCAATGGAGGAGCTTAATATTCCTGATAATACAAAAACAGTATTCCATTATGTCGCCCTTTAATTTGTACAGGTTAGGAATCATGAAAAAATCCCATCAAGACGAGATTTCTTTGCAGCCACGTGGACAGCAGGATTTAAATTTGAGAAATGCAGAGTCGCTTTAACTTGTCCCCCTCCCCGCAAAAAAACAAAACAACAACAAGAAAACGCATAATATGTTCTTTTGTGGCCTGCTACGTGACATCTCCAAATATTCCAAAACTTCTTCGTCAGGTAAGAATATATATTTATATGTATATATATATATATATATATATATATATATATATATATATATATATATATATATATATATATATATATAATGGCACTTTAATCAAAATAATATTCAGAATATGTTCTGCCTCGGTTTGTCCTTGGGAAGAGCATTTAGCCCCTATTACCTCGGCTTGATATAGCCAATAATGTGTTGAAAGTGCTGTTAAATTTTTACAAAAACTAACCAATCAATCTGTTACATGCATCCTTCAAAAATATTTGCGAATGTATTTGGGTAAAATGTTAGTAATAGACAGGAGTCTGCATCATTTTCTACAACAGATATAGCTTTATGCAAATGACACAAAACCTACATCTTCTATCAACGAAATGTTCAGAAATCAACATTAAAGTGGATCTTATTGTTTTGGGACTGAATGCGTTAATAATTTAAACATTGTAATTTTTCCTGTCTCAAGTGAAACTGTATAATTCATGCGGACACTTTGGCTTCACTTCCCTTTCGTGTACATCTATTACAAATGAAGAAATCTGTATTCCTCAGCCGCTGCCCTAACAGATTTGTAGCGTACGACTGCGTCTCTCTCGCTCAACTTTGCAAGCTGCACATCAAGCAGATGGTTTTTCTGTTAGCATGTTGTTGTTTTTAGTTTTATTTTCTTCTTATTATTTTTTTATAATTTTTTCCCCTTACTCCTAAACCGTTGTTTTCTTTCAACAGAGACCCATAAACGTAAGAAATGTATTTTCTTAGATCATATGGAAGATTCTATGACTAGTTGTAAACAGATATAAGGTAATTGCATGCATGTACATACTGACTGAAAGGCGTGATGAGTGTGAATGAGGATACCTGTCTCTAACTATTCCTACGTATGAAACCAAAAAAATTAAACAAATTTGCTTCAAATCTTTATCGTTGAATCCGTAAAAGTGCAATTTTACAGAGAAAGGAGCAACACATGAACTAAGTCGATTAACTTCTTCAAGATACAAGAAAAGTCCTCTCCAGTCGATGCAATTAGTAATACCGTATGTACTCGCGTATAAACCGTTACCAACCATCAACTGCATCGACCCTGATCTGCCGTCGCATAATGCGCCGGCAGATCTGGGTCTATGCAGTTTGTAAGGACTAATCAGTAGAACAAACAACATAGACCCTGATCTGCCGGCACATTATGAGACGGCAGATCGGGGTCTATGTTGTTTGCATTTGGAAATAGTTTATACGCGAGTATAGACGGTAGTATTTGTAGTAAATAACTAAATGATGCCTCTAAGGTCGAATCTTACTTGTCAGTTTAAAGCCATAGAAATGTGCTTTCAAGAATACAGCCTTCACTTGTTTATCTTCACCATCAAATTTAATGTAAACATCAGAGTCGAACTGTCTCTCAAGTCCTATGTATATTTTGACGCCCTGAAATTAAAAAAGGGCCTTCGGTAATAGTCATATCTAACAACCGCAAAGTATATATATATATATATATATATATATATATATATATATATATATATATATATATATATATATATATATATATATATATATGCAACACTGTTTAATATGTAGAAGTATCTGGGACTCCTAATTGTAGTGATTAAATATTCGATGATATATGTAGTTATTTACTACAAACAAATATTTCACGTACTAGATAAAGATCATATTTTTCTATTGCGAAAAAAACTATGATAGGTCTTTATATGGAGATTTTCCGAGATGGTTGTGTTGCTATAAAAAAAAAAACATTCCATGCTTCTGTTTTCAATCGAATCTTATATGCCTTCTTTTAGTCAAGTGCAAACTGACATCTACTAATCGACCACAATACAATATCAAGGTCAAAGAATAAGTGGATAAGTTTGACGTGCATTCAGGACTGTATAGAGTTTGTTCAACATTGGCTTGGCTTGACGCGTGAAACACAATGTATGTATGTATGTATGTATGTATGTATGTATGTATATATATATATATATATATATATATATATATATATATATATATATATATATATATATATATATATATATATATATATAACAATCTTTTCCATTGCACTAGATCCAGCAAGATATCTGCAAAAAATAAACTTACAACTAACAGTGCAAAAGTAGTTTGTTTAACTGCCTTCAGTGCTTTCGACTCTCACTGAGTTTTTGTCAAAGGCAATGACAAAATGGAGAGACAAGCAATAAACCCAATAGAAAACGTTGAAATTACAAAGCTTTACATGCTTATGGATTTAATAGAAGTATTAACACTGCCAATGTTTTAATAGATTTTACATAAGAAAATGTTGCTTTTTCTGCAAGAAAAAGACCGAAACTGTAATTAATGAAACAAGTAATTGCAGCGATGTTGACTTCCATTCTCTACAGCCGTTTGTCACGAGAGAGAGAGAGAGAGAGAGAGAGAGAGAGAGAGAGAGAGAGAGAGAGGAGATGCAAGGTGTGCAAATGTCAAATTTTGTGGAAGACTAAAGAACAAGTTTTAGAGTGGTTCAAATAAGAAAGCTTGGTCGGTAAGCAAGTTGCTTTGTGCTTCTTTGTAACTGGTTTCAGTCATCTGCGAGGGTATGTGCAAGGTAAGTGGTCCATTATCTATCGTCGGCAGTGTCCTGCAATTATTCGATGTTCCTATACCTAAACGAGCAACGGATGCTATGAAATGTCTTTTGCAGTACTCAAAACAAATTTATCAAACTTGTACAATTAAGTTTATATGGAAAATATGAAATATATTTTGCAGTACTCAAAACAAATTTATCATACGTGTACAATTAAGTTTATGTGGAAAATATGAAATGTCTTTTGCAGTACTCAAAACAAATTTATCAAACTTGTACAATTAAGTTTATGTCTAAAATATGAAATGTATTTTGCAGTACTCAAAACAAATTTATCAAACTTGTACAATTAAGTTTATGTCTAAAATATGAAATGTCTTTTGCAGTACTCAAAACAAATTTATCAAACTTGTACAATTAAGTTTATATGGAAAATATGAAATGTCTTTTGCAGTACTCAAAACAAAGTTATCAAACGTGTACAATTAAAGCATATTTCAAAATAAATGTATCAAACTTGTACAATTAAGTTTATATGGAAAATATGAAATGTCTTTTGCAGTACTCAAAACAAATTTATCAAACTTGTACAGTTAAGTTTATATAGAATATATGAAATGTCTTTTGCAGTACTCAAAACAGATTTATCAAACTTGTACAATTAAAGCAGTACTCAAAACAAATTTATCAAACTTGCACAATTAAAGCAGTACTCAAAACAAATTTATCAAACTTGCACAATTAAAGCAGTACTGAAAACAAAATTTATCAAACTTGTACAATTAAAGCAGTACTCAAAACAAATTTATCAAACTTGCACAATTAAAGCAGTACTCAAAACAAATTTATCAAACTTGCACAATTAAAGCAGTACTCAAAACAAATTTATCAAACTTGTAGAATTAAAGCAGTACTCAAAACAAATTTATCAAACTTGTACAATTAAGTTTATATGGAAAATATTCTGATTTTAATGATATGACTAAGAAATAAAGGCTGGTATAAACTTTTGCCTACCTTGTCGGTCACCTCTTGGATGACGTTTATCACATCATTGAGTGAGCGTATTCTTGGAGGGAGAATGTCGTAGGGGGGATCAGTGTCGGGGTCAGTTTCGTACATGCTTACGATTGTCATAAGCAGATTTCTTACTGACTCCTCAGATGCCTGTACTTCAAGCTTCATCCACTCGTTTACATGATCATACACATCACGTTCTTTTGTCACGCATGTAAAGTCATTCATATCAACCCCCATCAAAAGAGCAAGTGAGAAATGAGAATCAAAATCCATCATTATGTCCATATCTTTCTGGTCAAGAAAGCAAGGGCTAATAAGGAACACGTTTACTCTGGTTTTGGTTTTGAATATTGGACCAGATGTGATATCATTGAGAATGGTGTTGATTTGGTATTCACGTTCACCGAGTTTTGTTTGGAGGTACTTTGCCCAATCTGCAGCATCCTGAGGATGATAGTACACTGAAATCTCTTTGTGCGTGGGTATCATCAACCCTGATGAGGGTACTGAAACAAAGTAAGAAGCTGTTACTCTCAGAAGCGTGTGCTTTTATTCCCATGTAATAGATTATAATGCTTGTATCAAAGGCTCACAGACCTTTAAATCTTTTTTTACGAAATCAGACTTAATTTAAAACACGCCCATATTTCAATCCCCAGAAGATGTAATTACGATATTGTAGAAAGAAGAGGAACAGAAAAACGAAATATATGGTTCAGAGTTCAATTTTACGTACAATAACGTCAAACAAATTGCAATGGTGACCAAAGGTCCACTATTCAAATACTCATCCTTTCATCGCTCTTTTTTTTTCTGGATTGTGACTAATTTTTTTATGCAAATGAAAGCAATTTTTAACACCATATTAGCATACTAACTACATATTTCTCGTTTTTATCCTCTACCTCTCCCCCGCCATGGATTTTTATCCCCCTGCCCTTCCCCGCCATGGAGTTTGATCCCCCTGCCATCCCCAGCCGTGAATTTTTATCCCCCTGCCCTTCCCCGCCGTGGATTTTTATCCCCCCTGCCCTCCCCCGCCGTGGATTGTACATAATACAAAGCAGATACATGTTCTTGCAACAAAGTGTACGAGTACAGCAGAGATGTTATTTTTTTATACTACAAGGTAATTAGGAAATGTTACAAAGCTAGAGTAAGTTTAAAAAGATGTTGTTTATTTTTTAAACATAAACTAATATATATATATATATATATATATATATATATATATATATATATATATATATATATTTATATAATGAGTTTATGAATTCTGTACATGTCAATTAATTTTAAAATTTGTGTATGTTTCTTTTAAAAAAATATATTGGAGCGATTTAAACTCTAAATGTTATGATTACTTCGCCTAAATATTGCAAGCTTCATAAAAGAACCAAAAGTTGCCCCTGTATTGACTGTTGCATAATGTATTCATGTAATGTTTCCCCCGCTGGCTTTGTTACACTTTACATTTGGTATGTTCTTCCTGTTTGCCCTCAGTATTTGTTTTTCTATTACTGTCTTATCCTTTTCAAATAAAAGGCATTGATTAGGGTTATGCTATACATATGAGTTTAGGAAACCGCGGTAGCTCCGTTTGTAATCCAAAGGTCGCGGGTTCAGTACCCGCCCAGGCGAGCCTGGGTCGCCTGCCTAGGTGTGTCGTTAGAAAAAGCACTTAACTCCCATTAGATTATAAATCACTATCTACAGCAGTACGCGAAATATAAATCAAACCCATCAATTACAATAAAATTATCTCAACAAATGTATAAAACATACTATCACGTGCTACTTTTCAGAGATAAAAAATTCAGTTAAACTTTACCGTAAGGTTTTGGCGTGTACATGGTTTGAGGTAGGATCCACTCAATATAACAGAGTTGATTGATAGATAAACTTCCCCAGTGGCAGATTTTATAGTTGTCCGAATGCCGTTTGCCACTATTCCTCTTTAATCCCTGTGATATCAGTCCATATCGCAGAATACGTGAAGTAAAAACCTTGTCAGTAAAGCCATTTTGAATAATGACTAAAACTGTAATAACGGTTAATGATCACAACATCAGTTATGTAGCCGCCAGTGTCCGGTTAATGATCACAACATTAGTCCATTAGAAGCCAGTGTCCTAATTTATTATTGTGATCAACGACACATTCTAGTATGAAATTCTAGTCTATATTGTAAAGTATCTGAAATTCATCTGCAATACAGTTCCACTATTTCAGTATTATGCAGTGATCGTCGGACAGATTTAAATACGTATGAAGTATATCGAGACCGCGTTATCCTATATTAAGTGACTAGACCTCAACGCGCTTTGAAAAACAAGTCTAATCCTTGGGTGTGCACATGTCTCTTTACAATACCTGTTACCCTGACAGACTGAAGTAAAATGAAACGTAGTCGTTAACGAGATGGGCTTAAAAATGAAACGAGTATATTTACTTCCCGATGAAATATCCATTAGTATGCGTATGACTGAGGTGTAAATAAAAATTCCACCGCATGCAAGTTGTTTATGAAAAATAAAATCCTTTAAAATCAAGGATATTTACCAGTCTTGGGGTCACTGTCAGATCACACACGCAGGCTACATTTGCAGTCCTCGAGCGATACTTAATAAAAAAACTAAGAATTATTTAATTAAAATCATTCACCCATCAGTTAATGCTCTCCATTTTATCAACAGGGTACTTACAAAGCGTTGGTACAGCCCTTGTGGTGAGCATGTAAAAACAAGGAAGAATTAAAAAGCGAGGAGGAAATTCCCTTTATCTATTCAGACGTCGTGAAAATAAGCACATGTTTTAAAATCAACCAGTTTCTTACTGTAACTTTTAATAGATACATTTCAGTCAGTGGCAGAGCGAGGGTTCGAGGCGCCCGGGGGCAATATTCTTTAGTGGTATTTTTTAGTGGCGCCCCTACTTTGCCACACAGAACAGTTTTTAGTTTTTATATCAGTTGCCAACCTCCCTCCCTAACTTTTAATGGATAGACTTGATGTTGTGTGTATACATCTTTAACAGATAAATCATTATACTCGCAACTTAGAACATTATGTATATATATATATATATATATATATATATATATATATATATATATATATATATATATATATATATATATATAATCTTGCGAAAAACAGTACTTTAAAGTGCACTGCATCTAGCAGGGAATCGCTTGTGTCAGTGATTGGTTAAGATAAATGCTACAAACTGACAACGAACAGTGTAAAACTAGTTTTAAACTAACTTAAGCGCTTTCGACTCTCACTGACTCTTTGTCAAAGGCAAACACAACAAACCAGAGATAAGACAAACAATAAACACAAACGAAAGCGTTGAAATTACAACAGTTAACATGACTATGTCTAATGGAAGTTTTGTTTGAAAATCTTCGATGTCGCGCCTAATTGGTTTCCACTCAGATGACAACAGTAGCAGCTTTTATCATCTGAATCGGAAGCAATTAGACATTATCGTGTATATCTTTGTTATTTCAACGCGTTATATATTCCTCTTTCAGTGTTCTAATTACATCAACAACAAAATAACACACACAAAAACTCTAGTTCAACAAAAGCTCCATATTAGTGACACCCATTTTACTGTCTTCATAGTTTCGTTTATTTTGGTCTTAACTGTATCAACTAATTAATGAAAAAGTCGTTTTATATATCTCAGTTCTGTATGCATCTTTCTCACTATTTTCGACATATTATTTGAAAAATGGAATAAACTGAATTGTATGTTCGAGCTTTTCATTTACGATTTCAATGTAACAGTTTCAGTCCTCTAAAGTGTAGCAAAGGCTATCATAATCCCCCCTTTCTATCCTCTAAAGTGTAGCAAAAGCTATCATAATCCCCCCTTTCTATCGTCTGAAGTGTAGCAAAGGCTATCATAAGCCCCTCTTTCTAGGTTCCCGTCTTTTTAAAATGAGATAAAAAATGTAATGATATGTCTCGTAACAAAGATACCCCCCCACCCTTATAATCTCACATTCTAATCATTCATTCACAAATTCCTTGAACACATCAGACTCTTCATAAGAAAATCATTTCTTTGAAAAGTACGTAAACATTTTGCTCTAAATATGGGCTTGCAAGTCGGAAAAGGACATCATTTTATTATATACTTCCCTCTCCTTTACAAATCAGTATTTCAAATTTGGAGTTAGAAATGTGATAATGACTGTAAAGAACTATTCTTATTTAAGTCCATTTGTCTCCAGCCATTGCAACGGAAATGAAAAACTTATTTGTAATCCGATTATCAATAGCTGAAGATTCGGTGTATGGTATAATGGACAGGCTAGGATCCTTTGTTGATTAATTTCCTCATCTTGTATATTACTCAGAAAAGTATACATTTTTTCTTTATATATGCTTTAGATACCCATAAAGCTCAAGACGACGTATACGTTTTCATGTAAAACCTCTGATGTGGATGCTGTCTTTCTTTACTAGGAAGTGCACAGTAGGGCCACAGTAGATATTGCAAGCCTTCAAAAGGAAACGATTGAAAGAAATAACAAGGTTCATAAATTTCAATTCAATTTTAGTGCAAATCAATCAATATATTAATCACGAAACATACATAACTGATTTGGTTCAATAAATGAGGAATAGTGTATTTAAATAGCTTTGAAGTTCTGTATTGATTAGCTTTCCTTAAGTTTGCTAACGTTGATTGTCGTCCGAAATAAAAGGTCAAAAGTCAACGTTTAGCACTAGGGAGTCCTCCGCTGACATTTAAATCTTTCGAAAACGAACTTGAAACTTTCTCATAGTCATGTAGACTTTCCTATGATTAAATTGTAATTTACACTTCCTACTCTATTTTACAGTAGTTATTTGCTTTATTAAAGGTCTAACAGATAGCAAGTTAGACAGATGAGAGTGTAAGTAACATTTTTACCTTGCAAAATTATAAACAAAAATTGTGAAAACCACTGAACGACCCAAAACAACTGAACACCACTGGAACGTGTAATACTATGAAAAGACTGAGAGCAGGTTTATAACGAAATTATATCCCAAAAACGTTTTGAACTTACAAAATCTTGTAATATATATATATATATATATGTAACAATAATATGAATATAACTTTTTCGCGCTTATAAAAGGGTGCTTACATTAGTATGGTATGATATGAGTAAACACAGTTTGTTCTATCTAAAGTGTTTCAATTGGAAAACAGGATAAACTGCCCGTAGAAAAGACTACAAAACGACACTGAAAGGCTTTCAAAAAGGCAACTATTGCTCTCCGGTAGTTGTCCTTATTCTTTGCAACTTATCTGCGAAGAAGGAATGAGTTTGCGGTGGGTAGCATGTATATAGCAAAAGCATGACCACTCATAATTTTGTGTATAACCATCCTCTTTACGAGAACATTTAAAAGCCACATAAAAAATCACTTGTAATAACTGTTGTTTCGAAAATCAAAATTAAAAATCAATAAACCACTCATATTTTTCTGCATCACCATCTCGTGTAATGGTTACGACAACACTAAATATACAAATTTGTTTTAAAAAACCTACTGGACCAGTCAGTTAATTCAAATGTCGACTGGTAGGAATTTACAGGTAAATAAATGTTGCATAGTAAGCAGGGCCGCGTGGCGAGACGTACCAAATAGGTATACAAACCAAAGGTATATGGGTCGAAACTAGGCAGAGGTCAAATATATAATTGGAGATAAAAGAGCTTTTCATATAAAATTATGAAAATACCTCAATTTGTCTGAATCACAAGATGTGTCAGATAGATCCCGAAAGATCTCACTAGATCTGAATCATACGATGTGTCCGGTAGGAAATAGTTTATAAAGTATGAATTATAAGATATGTCTGATAACTAAAAAAATATATTATTAGGTACGAATCATAACATGCGTGAGATAGAAAATATGTCATTGCTTCTAAATAATAAGATATGTTATATAAATCAGGAAATACGTCATTAAATGTGAATTATAAAATGTGTCATATATGTCCATAAAAACGTTACTTATTCTTATTCATAAGATGTTTCAGACAGGAAATACTTCATTACGTCTGAATCATAAGGTGTCTGAATGATCAGGAAACCCGACATTAAATTAAAAGAGGTTCCAAATAGGAAATACATCAAAAGCATGAACCATACGATGTATCAGATACATCCAAATATGTATGTCCATTAATACTTGTACTCATAAAACAATGACACATATGTATGCAATAAACGATGATGTAAGTCACATAAAGCTGTAAACAAGCAAAGTAGTTCAATATATATTGAAATAATTCTACCTAAATTAAAACAAAATTTTTAAATATATGTTGAAATAATTTTACTGAAACAAATTAAATGAACATTTCGATACTTGGTATACCAATACCAAAAACAAGAGACAAAATTAATCACAACCACCTTTAATATGTGTTCCAACTATAAAATTTAGAAAGTATGAATAGAGAGAATCTTAACAAAAATATTACTAAAAGCCTTAGCGATTCATTTAATAGAAATGTCACTGAGTATATATTTTACGGTTGTAACAGTCAATATTTGCATGAATTGTGTAATGATATAAAACCATATTTGAAGGTCATCGGAAGAGAATTCTGCAATTTGACTCTATCAAAGTTCAGCTAGACTTACGGTTAGACTTATTAAGACACCCTCTCAAAAAAGAGAGCAATTTAAGTTAGCACATTTCACCAAACTAAAAATATTAAATAAAAGCAAATATATAACACCAAATTTGAGGATAAATTAGCAAAAGTACAAGATGGATACTTGACAAGATATAATATTTAACATTGCACATAAATATTTATTCACCGCTCAGAGGAAGCTCACACATTGATTATCCCGCTAGGGTTAATAGCTGCTCAGAGTAAGCTTATACATTGATTACCCCGCATAGGTTAAGATCAAATAAGATTGTGACAAAGATGGTAGGTGCATTTTTATTCTTTGGAAACTGTGTTAAATACACCACGTAATCATGTTGATAGACCATCAAAATACAGTGTAGATAAACGCAGGCATTAGGTTCATTCATATCTGGTAAAAGTAGAGGACATTAAGGAAATTTAACATGAACTTGATATATCTGTATATGTGTATAAAATCTAGGAAGTAGGAGACAGAAGAAATAGAGCTGAGAGAAACTATTTTAATTCTGTTAGAGTAATTGAAATTCGGAGATAAATACATATTGGCATGCTAATTATATTTCATTTTGGTAGACATAATGACGATAAAGGTGGAATGTACCATTAAGGGGAATAAAAGATTCTGCTGAAGTGGTGTTATAACACATAATTATCACATAGTTGATGCATTTACCCCTTAGGTTTGTATTTTATTATTTTTATAAGTTAACATAATTCTCGGCATGCAGAATTTTGATTGGCTTATGCCGTGAGACGTTTCCGAACTCCTCCAGCTAAGACTACTTCTATTTACTACTAGTATGTACTATCAAGATATGGACGCTGCATTTCCAGTCGGTAGCCGAGTGGACATCGGCAATAAACAAATGCTATGGTGATAGAAACGCACAGTAGAGGGGATCTGTTTGTCACCTGTCTAGTGAGATTTTATGGCAATAGCAAAGAAGCGATGATTCAAGCCGATCTTAGTCACATAATGGATCCTCTAACTGCACGTTGGACTGAGCCACGATAGCTGACAGGTGGACAATGAAAACGCAGGTAGTTAAAGACGTACACTAGTTGATGATTCTGACAAAAGCAATCTAACAAAAATACTTTAAGTAAAATCTTCCTTGATCTAACGCTGCTTAAGGCCTTCTTCAAATAACAACCTAAGATAAACAAAAGAAGGGAGAATTATCATATTACCCCAAATCAGCTATGCAACTTTTTTTTATTAGTGTCAGAAAAAGCAATGGGTCAAACTTTGAGTCATATTCAATCAGGGACTGAGTTGACAAGTTTCCAAGGGCAACATAGCAAATACGATTATTCCACCAGTTTTGGACTCTGAACGTAAATTTGCTCAGTTGTGCCAGGTTGTCAAAAGCAAACAAATGAAAATAAAACGTGAAGGAATGGGAAATTTGCCGAGAAGAACGGAGTCAATTTCTGAAGATGAAATCGAAACATTATGGAATCTGGTCAACAAGGTGATGCAACACCAGAAAGCCATATTAACACACTCTGGTCTTTTTAGAGAGTGTACTTCGGTTTACAAAGGTAGGCAGATCATCAATATATGTGTTGGGGGAGGGGGCTGTTGAAGACAATAAAGACTCCGACTGTCAGACCTACCTCCAATTTTCTGAAAGGCAAACTAAAACAAGAGCTAGTCTAAACCCGCGAGATGTTTGAATTATTAAACCTAAAATGTGGCAAAACTAAGAAATCCCAGCACGCTGCCCTGTAAGGATCTACCTTGTATATACAGAAACACGTATGTCGGACTACCTCGATGCAGACTCACCCTTCTATATAGCGATATGGATCTTGCACCACACCTCCAAGACAAACATATCTCAAATGTCCACCTATAGGAGTAAATAAACTCACCTCCCGTCTGAAGAGAATATCGACATATGCTTGTCTCTCCAATGAGAAGAGGTTATCCAAGTTATCCAACCACAGCGCCCGGAAACATTTAATACAGAAACTGAATTATCACTGTATTCCTCCAAACGAAGTAATGTAAATGTCCGGTCCCAAAAACATCCAATCTGTGAAACGCTACAGCCAAATAAATGCAAATCAGCACCGGCAAATCTCCTCCATTCTCAGAACACATCTAGATCGAGCACAATTGCTGCATTCGGTAATCATTCCTTCAGACAAAAATCCAACAACTGGATTGCTATTTCTTCTGCTAAATCCAATAATGCATATGTAGTGAATGTCCATGGTCGAATAAACACACTTTTCGGAGGAAAGGTTGTAAAAAGTCATATAAACATCCATGTATATGGCGCCTTAAGTACTCCAGCTGGCCTGATCGAGTGAACTATGTGATATCACATAGGAACTCACAGCTGAGGTCCAGTGTTGAAAAATGCGTGTCTATTGTACTGTTGATAATCAGGACGGTTGCTCTTTTAATTGATATTTGTAAAAGAAACCTACTTCTAAATTTTATTGGTTTTCGAATTCAGCTTGTGTCTGGGAATATTTTTTCTTTCACGCGCAAACATTTAAATGTGTAGCATCTGTTCCAGTACTAAATGAAATGTTGAAAATCATTTCTTTTTTATATCTTGGCATTTTGCTCTCAAAATAAAATCTGTGATACACAGAAGTTAAAATGGGTAATCATTATTTTCGGAATTTATGTAATGACTGTTTTATTCAGTACGAAGAACAAAAACCTCCAAATGTTGGGATGACAGCAACCCATGTTAGTTTGGATATGCCTATGGCCAGCCCTCAACCGCATTATTGGTGCGTGGATGATCCATGGTAGATCAATCAAACATGTTCACAATGCGATATCAAAATCGGTGTTAGTCGTCCACGCCTCTTTGGTCTTCCGATGTACGAATTCAAAGTATTCAAGTATAGACTGTGTTTCTTGAGGAAGTTCCCCCACAACAATTTCAAATGCGTCAGTGACTGAAGCAACGGGCACAAATGCTATAACCGCTATCAGAGGTACCTGTAAAGCGAGATTTTTGTCACCTTGGCAACGCTATTCGAGATGATACACTGCGATATATATTCTGATTCAATTGGCAGCATACTTTTACATCGGTGTTTGGAAAGACGTTGTGGGTGGCGTTTAGTCGCCGCTTTTTCAAAGTCAATCAGGATGCTGATTGGATTGAGGATATGGTTATTTTGCACGAGTTGATGCAACATTTCAGTGTATGTTGTCTGTTGTTTATTCAGTAGCAGAATGTACGCACACGGTATGACAATGTTAAAGTGTTTTCATAAACAACCATGCTTATTACTCTACATAGAACAATATACAAATTTGAGACGAAAAACAACAAATGAATTTGAGAAGAAAAAATTATTTTGTTTCAAACTGATGAACAACAGAGTATTCGGTAAACTGAGAAAATCTATGGAGAAGAACAATAGTGAAAATATATATAGATGAAAATAAAAATTTCCGATCTATACATTTTCCAGGAGAACAATCATTAACGAAGACTTAGTACTTGTTAGTTTGGAAAACAAAAATATTTGATAACGAAGCCAATTTACTGTGGATTTACAGTGCTAGGGTTAAATGTGAAGATACAACAAACTCAAAGACAGATATCGTGATGAAATGAGACTTTTAATGACTGATATTGATTCATTGTGTATGTATACCCCAGAAAACATTTACAGTGTCATAAATGATGGCATCAAGTGTTATTACACTAGTGTCTATCCCAAGGACAACATCCTTGGTATCCAACAAATAAAGAAGAAATTTCATGCACCTTTTAAGGATAGTTAAATGGTGCTGCAATTAGAGAGTTTGTGGGTGAAGGTCAAAATGTTATTTATTCAGGACTGATAAAGACGTAGAAAAGTTTCTAAAAGTATACAAAATGTTATTAAACGATAGTTTTAAAATTCAAAAATGATCACACAATCAAGAAATGTTCAGCATTAAAATGAATAAAGTTGTATTGATTATGTAGGATCACACTAATTGTTTTTATTACGTTTACAACGTACACCTTACCTTATGGACATGTAAGGCCTACATAATGAAAGGGAAACTCAACATGTATTAATAGTCTGTTTCTTTTGTTTTGTTATAGCTCATGTACAATCTCTCTTGGTACATAATCTGTCTTGGGATTATTTTTGCTGAAGAGAGTTTCCTTTGCCTTTTTGTCCTTGCTGTAAAACGCATTCAAGACCAACCCCGTGTATTCTCTCGGAAATAATTGATTACAGAGTTGCACTTTTTTCACACAATGAACTATACCGATACTTCAAAATGTCTACCAGTAAAAGCTAGTTTTGGTTAGGTTAGTTGCTTTTTTCCACAGTCACCAAATTAAACAAAAGGTAAACGTCAACCACTAACTCAAACCATTTGCCTAATATATCCTCCAGCTCTTTCATTATCTCCTTTTCATCCTTTAGTAAGCATTTTCTATTCTATGGTTTGCTATACAGAAAAGATGGACAAATGATAACGATTTAATAAAAACAAGTTTTATGTGGTGCTTGAGGGTTAATGCGGACGTAGGTTTACATTAGATGGCACTGAGGGGTCTGCGGGACATCCTTTGTTAAAATTGTCCATAGGTTTAACATTAATATGATACTTGAGGGGTCTACGAGAAATGTAATGTTAATTTTTAAAATACAATCTAACACACACCCGACTATCAAGCACCCGCTTAACACACCCATTCTATCCAGCACCCGCTTTTTATTATAATCCAACACACACCCCTACTATCCAGCAACCACTTTTTGACATACTATCTAGCACACACCCTTACTATCTAACAAAAAGGGTAGGAGTGTTTATACACACGCTATACTTACATATATACTAACATACTAGTACACACACGAAGGGTAGCAGTGTTTATAGACACACTATGCCCTCACACAGACATATTATACTATCACACAAGTTAGCAAGGGAGGTGTGTTTATAGACATACTATACCCACGTACAGACATCAGAGAGGGGTAAGGGGTTTTAACTTTTACTTGTAAACATAGATATATACATACACAAACATACAAACATAAAACACAGATCGGCCATACTTTTGAGTAGTATCTCTCTTTTTTAGAGACCTAGGTAGCGCTAAAAAGGTCCGTTGGGTTTTGTTAACAAAGAGGGCTAACATAGGTGCCACCGCTTCACTATTTTTCTCCGCAAATTTCGTCTCAGTTCCCGTCCATAGAGTAATACCCTTTTCAGGCTTCCTTGTCTCTCCACATAAATCGTTCGTTCCAGATGGCTGTCTCCGTAATCTTCATGATGGCTCACGATGCTTCACATAGACTAGGTAGGCTGGGTTAAATAGCATACTGCTAACGATGGTGGATGATTCAACACTGGCATACATCTTGGTTTGGTTTTCTCGAGAACACACAATGGGACAATGCGCTTGTATATATAGTCTAGGACTGGATCGAAACAGATTGAAATATTCCACCAATCCAGAACGTGCGTAACATAATTCAGTCAGGGTGGGTTGCCTATCTTCCAATCGGAAGACAGCGGGCGCATGACGTCATTTTCAATATATATATATATATATATATATATATATATATATATATATATATATATATATATGCGTACGAGCGTTTCTACAATTTACTATTGCGGAACAGTTCAAATACAATACTTATGGCTGAAACAAAGACAAAGTAGTGTGGTGCGCCTTCCGCGGATACATCGTATACTCGAAGTGATAGTACAATGATTACTACTACTGCTGTTGTAGCCAATATTCTTCTTCCAGAAGAGGATGACTTCAATTTCACTTTGGCTGATTTCTTATCGACTCCGCAAGAATATTTGCCTGCGGCGGTAATACCACCTTCACTTCTTTCGCCATTATTACCAGTGTATGATGATTTCAGAAAGAAACAAAAGGAATAGTTGGATAGCTTTACGCAACGTCCGAAAGAAGAAGACAAATTATTTGTTCAACACCAACAGCAACAACAAGAAGAGGAAAAGAGAAAAAGAGAAGAAGAAGAGAAGAGGAAAACTTTGAAAAGTGAACAGAAGGAAGAGAGTGAGAAAAAAAATAGTTTCTTATAATTCATTTTGGCGGAGTTAAAGCAACTGTGAGAAATCAGACTTCTTTGGATCAACCCAAGAGAAATAAACCATCACGATTCAAGACTTATAAATCTTCTATGACTACATCAACAATCACCAGTACTAAACCCGCAGCAGCAGCAACAGTTACTACTACCAATATCAAAGCAGCAACAGTTACTACTACCAATATCAAAGCAGCAACAGTTACTACTACCAATATCAAAGCAGCAACAGCAGCAAGAGGTGTAGGACTTGGCCTCGGAAAAGGTTTAAGACAGCTACAGCTGATGATATCAATTTCCTAATTTAAAAAAAAAATGTTTTCGTTATTTAAAAAAAAAAATTCAGGGCCACCTTAGAAAAGTGATACTACTCAATGATTTTCAAATCATGTAAAGCTTAAATCCCTCGATAAAACAACGTGTGAGTGTGTTTGAGTATCTTATCCACACTAAAAGAAAACAATAAAGATCAAGAGACTTTTCTTTTTTCTTTTTTCTTTAGGTATATTCACGTGACATCTGAATCACAATGACATTTTATAAAGCATAACAAAAGTCCAGTTTCTTCTTCCTTCTTACTTTCACTGTTTGTCTCTTTTTGTTTTAAATTTCTTTGTTGGGTTGGGTTCTTCCTCTTCTAATTCAGTTGTTTCTCCTAACGTCTTGTCGTCTTGGATTTCTTCACGAGAACTGATGATTTTTCTTCTGTTTCTGTTTATGAAGAACGCTTATCCTCCTCTTTCTCTTTGTTCTATTTTTTTCTTAGGACATTCTGAAGACCAATGCCCTTCTATTATTGACAATACTAGCAAGTATCCTTACTTGCGCTTCTCTGTCTTCTCATTTCTTAGAGGTTCCTTTTCTTTGACGCTGTGGGCATTCTGGAGCCCAATGTCCTTTCTCTTGACAGACATAGCAAGTATCTTGACTTTTATCTCGAGTGTAGTCCGTAGTCTTATTGGAAGTGTACTTTCGAATGACTCTTAAATATTTGACGAGAAGGACAATACTCTTCCATCTTCACAGACGGAAAGCTGAAGTAATATATTCTCTTAGAGTGAGAATCTCTCTCTCTCTCTCTTTCTGGATATATATATATATATATATATATATATATATATATATATATATATATATATATATATATATATATATATATATATATATAGTCAAATCAAATTTCAAATAAAGATGAAACGATTGCGCCTTGCTGAGGAGAAACCAGAAGTAACCAAGAGACGACGATGTCGACCTTTGGTGTCGTCTCATACGCTAAGTGAGGTCTTAGCACAAGTGCATGCCAGTTATTTTAAAGAAGAAATGCTTGAGCCTGAGCCAATACCATCTAACTATACTACAAGACCAAGAGAGTCAAGATCAACCAAGAAAGAAAGTCGTTCGGTAGCTCCTGAAGATTATTTTCACATTCTAGAGACCCCAAAAGTGACTTCCAGAAAATGTCGAAGGACAGCTTACACGTACACAGTGAAAATTAAAGAGTTTAAGTCTGAAGTACCACCAAAAAAAGCAGTGACTTTCATTACTGATTTATGGGATTCATTATTAGACACACTGAAACGACAGTGCCAAGCTAAAGATGACGATTCTTTGAGACTATCCATCAATCACGACAGCTTGAAGTTTCTTGTCTGGATCGAGTTTAGTACACCGGTAGAATTGACAACTTCCAAAATTACTGACAACATTCAACACGTCCAACAATCCAATGACCGATGAAAAAGCCACTCTTTGCACGATACACGTTTCACCTCCCAGACGTAGTGGACGACCCAGGGTTTTATTGGTGGATGAACTTTGCAGTACCAAACGAAGTATCGTTCAGATTAACAATGACCAAGACCAATTGGGTTTAGCCCGTGCCATCGTAGTGGCTCGAACTTATGCCCACAAGAACGATAGAGCGGAATGGAAACGATCATGGGATAGGATTTAACGATGGGAGACACCCCAACAACGAAGGGAAGCAGAATTCCTTTTGCAACAAGCGGGCATTTCCAAGGTGATCGTGTGTGGAATTCCTGAAATGCAGAAACTTCAAGACGTGTTGTCACCTCGTTATACGTTTGAATGTTCACAAAGGGCTCTAATTCACATCCCTAATTTTTGTGTGGTTCATCGTACTTGTGACAAGTGTATACAATAACCTATATTGTTTTCTTATCCAACTAATAAGAATCCATGATGACGAGAAAATCTTTTTCGGGGTTCTCGTACTCTTCATGATTTTGTCGAATCGATTTTAGACTCCATTAACGAATCTTGGAGAGAAGAGGAAATACATCATCTGTATGCTACACTCATTGCTCACAATTCTTCAAGATACGACGGACAATTTCTTTTGAAATAATAAACAAGGCACCGAATTTCCAGCAGTGACCATGAACGGAGCCAAACTTATTTACATGAAAGTAGGAAACGTACAGTTTAAAGATTACATGAGTTATTTGGCTTTACCGTTGAGTTTAATGCGAAAACGTTTGGAATTACAAAAATGGCTATCGGCTATTTTTCCCATACTTTTTCAACACCGAAGCTAATCAACACTTTGTGTTCCAACATTTGCCTGATGTTCGCTAGTAGCGAACCCGACGGTATGCACACAGAACAACGAGAAGCATTCTACGCTCGGTACCAAACTCACTCTTAAGACAATTTTGACTTTAAAGAAGAAATGTTGAAATATTGCCGATCTGATGTGGACATTTTAAGACGATGTTGTGGAATATTTGGACAATTATTTCTGGATCACGGAGGTATTTACCATCGCCAAAGGGTGTGGATTAGTCTATTGAAAAAGTTCATGTCCGAGAAGAAACTAGCTATCACACACCGTCAGTTCTATCTCTCTATTAGCCGTCGATATTCTGCTAAAGCTTTGCGCTGACTCCATTACTTGTGTGAGCATGAAGACAAGTGGATACAACATGCTAGAAACAGTAGAGAAAAGAAAATTGAAAACGTTTGTGTGGATGGATATGATTTAGAAAACCCACCGATCGTTTACGAATTTAAAGGATGTTTAGTTCATGGATGCCCCACTTGTTTTTCTCAACGAGACCTGAAAAGTTCTCAGAGCTCACCATGGAAGAGTTGTACGACCAAACATACCAATGATGCCAGAGTTTAGAAAGTCAAGGATACCAAGTGATAGAAATGTGGGAACACGACTATGATCGACGTTTCAAAACCGATACAGAATTTATACGCATTGCCGAAAATTACGACGTTGTAGATATCGAACCTTTAAGTTTGTTTGAAGGAAGAACCAATGCGATAGGCTGGCTGTATGACGTGGATGAATCTCAAGGAAAGCAAATCAGATACATCGATGTGTGTTCCTTGTATCCTTCGATGTGCAAATATGCACGATTCCCCCACTGGGCATCTTGAAATGTTGACAGAACACATCTACGTAGAACACATTCGCAAAATAAGAAGTTTTGATCAAATACAAAGTACCATCCTGTTTTACGACATCATTGCCAAGGAAAACTAATGTTTCCTTATGCCGTACGAGTGCTGAAACATGTAATCAAGACCAACCTTGTCACTACAATGATCAAGAATGCGCTTTGACATGAACGTGGGTGACTGTCGAATTGTTTCATGCTCTCGATCGTGGATACCAACTGTTAAAAGTATACGAAGTTTGGCACTTGTCCACAACAGTACATTATCCAAACACGACGACTCCGGTGAAGGAATTTTCTCAGGCAACATCAACGAATTCCAAAAACTGAACAAGAAGCTAGCGGCCATCCTTCTTGGTGACAGACTCCAGAAAATAAAGAGACATTCAAAGAACGGTACCGATCTTTAGAACGCATCACTGTGGAACAATTGGAAAAAAAACAAAGGATGACAATCGTTTGCACATTCATGTTGAATTGTTTTATGGGGAAAACTAGCGCAAAGTCCAATATTGCCAAGACGGAATACTTGGCAGATCCAAGTCGATACTTTCAACGAGCTGACGACAAAGTAAAACTTATTAAATACGTGGACATCCTACGAGAAGATTTGATCTCGGTGAATTACGAAGAAGATTTGATCTTGGTGAGTTATGAAGATCCTCAGAGTATGCAGAGTTTGCACCCCCTCCCCGCCCCCCCCCCCCCCCGACGAGTTTGGAAATGTTATCATTGCAGTGTACGTGACAGTCAATGCCAGTTTAAAATTGTATTCTGTCTTCGAACGTTTAGGAGATCGAATCCTCTACTTGGATAGTTGAATGTAAATCGATCGCCCTGAAAGCTATCGCCCATACATTGAAGAGCAAGGACCGAGGAGCACGGACCGACGAACACCCAGAAGACACGACAGCAAGTTTTGCTAGTGGTGGCCCCAAAACTTACGGTTACCAATACATGGACCAACATGGACAATTGCATACCAAATGCAGAATAAAAGGACTGACATTAAACTATCGTGAAGTCAAGTGGTCAACTTTGACGTGTTAAAAGACGCCTCAAAATCAGGACAAGATCAATCAAGACTTTCGCATGAAAACGGTGGATCCTCATACAATTTTGCGTTTACAAAATCACAAAATTGTCAGTCGTCCCTTACAAAATGTATATCAGATCGTCTACCAGAAACGAGTCGACTTCCTGACCACAACACGTTACCTTACGGACAAGCCGATCTCCGGTAAAAAAAAAAGAGAGTTCCAATACAGATAGATGTTTGCGAATACAAACGCCGACCTATAAAGATGGATTCAGTACATGAACAGAGTGGTGGACTTACCGACTCCAAGTTCACTTTTGAGTACAACAAACTTTTACCGATAATGACGAATTCGACACAGCAAGCGAGTGAGGGATGCACTGCGGACTCCAAGTTCAATGAACTCGAGTGCGATGCTGTGCATTGCAACCAGAATGATGCCGTACCCTGCGACATCAGCGAAGCAGCACGACCTTGCCGCTCCTGCACTATCGAAAGCGATGCAGCACGACCCTAATGCTCTTTCTGCTTTACTGGCAAAAGTGATGCCTGCCAGATGCCCTTTCCAGTTTTCTTTACAGTCGTTGGAGTTCTTGCACTCTTGCCACTAGTGGCCTGCCAGATGCAATTTCCAGTTTTCTTTACAGTCGTTGGAGTTCTTGCACTCTTGCCACTAGTGGCGACTTTGTCGTCCGCCGAGCACTCATTACACTTACTATTGTGCTTGGATCAGGATAATGTTTGATAATATATTCTTTAACACATTCTAAAACTCCTGTATTCTCGAAAAACCCATTTAAACCAATTGTCTTGTCTAGATTGAGAATATTTTTTGATAATAAATGTTGTTTTCTGTTTTCGTATTCTTCCACGGCAAATCTAACAACATTTTCTTGAATACTCTGGTGAGCTTGCTCATAACAAAAATTGTCTTACTGTCGATAATTCTGATATATACTCTGGCTCTGGCTGTGATGCAAACATTTCAGCGACAGCTTCGATTTCCTCGCGTGCTCCCTCCGCAGCAGTTTCCGCACGTGCTGCGGCGTTGATTGCTTCTAGAACCTGTTCTGCCAATCCCTAGCGAATTTCTGCGTGCTAGATGCGATCGCTTGAACTTCACCTGGCAGAGTTTCAAGTGTTTTTCCTGTCGCAACTATTGCGGCCACGTTTACCTTTGTGCGTTTGATCAACGGGGCAAATGTTTGTTCCAATCTCGCTGTGAGATCTTACGTATGGATTGACACTCGGTCAACATATCTTTGACTGGTTTACCTGCTGCTAAATATTTATTAATCGTTTTTTTCTCAGCTTGAAGTTGCATCGTAACATTAGTGGCAACACTCGTGAACGTCTTTGCCTTTTTGTGCGGTCTGTGATTTTCTTTGTACCATGATTATATCTAACGCGGTGTGTTCAAAATATTATATCCAATCAGATTCGGTAGCGACGACTGGTATCAGATAAATCTATGGTGACAAATCCACGTGGTTGCAACTGCGCATGTGAAAAGAAGCTTTTAAAGTTATTCCTATTTATGTTGCCTACGCACCACGTGTAGTAAATATTTTGTACCCCATGTGCGTCAATCCCGTTGAACACCATTAACATACTGCAAATATCGCGAATCACCTTAAGAATTTGTGCATAACGCTGGTTAACGTAAATCACATCAACGCGCGTGTGTCTCCCGCGTAAGAATATATGTGCGGGATTAGTCTCTTTCTTCAACATCACGACGTCGTACACGACAAGGTTATCCACGGTTGCGTCTATGTCATCGATGGATGGTGCTTCTCTGATGTCGTTGATGAAATCAACCGGTGGAGCGCAAGCGCTCTCGCCGAGAGTTTCATCGCAAACAACATTACAATCTTTTAACACGTCATAACACGCCTGATCATTTGCGGATGGTGCGATTAAGTATAATGTATCCCAGCTGAGCCATGGCATGATAAGATTTAATAACAACTGTGTTTTTCCAGATCATGATGGACCTATGATGATCGCTCTGATCGAGTTGAGAAACAATGGATGATGTTTTTGCGGTGGTGGGGTTTTACGTGATGAAAAGTTGATTACATCTAGTGAATCGTTTTTGTTTGACATGGTGTTATTGAGCACTGGTATGAAACTTGTATTTATACAAGAAACATGAGTTTATATTGCATTTGATGTTGTAACAGGACAAAGACGTTCAATGAAATTCCAGTTGTTACTGCGAATGGTAGATCTGCTGTCACGGAAAAATGTGTGCGCTGTGGAATAAACCAATTACAAGTCTATGGCGGCGTGCAAATTTGCGAACAAAAATTCAACAAAGTCACGGTGGTGACATAACATCCATTTTAGGTAAACTACCAGGACTACCAGGCGCAAAATATCCCGGAGAAAAACATACTCCCGGATATAACTACTGTGGACCTAGAACGCGACTAGATATACGTTTGGACAGGAATGACCAACCAAACTCTGGCGAATATCCCATAAATCAAGATGATCGTGCTTGTTACCGACATGGTCTTGCTTATTAGACTCCAGAATCACTCCTACAAAGTCGCGTCGCTGACGTAAAACTTATCCATGAATTAAATGTGATCAAGCACCCTGGTATACGAGAACGAATCGCAAAATGGATTGCCAGTGGTGCCATGAAAGGTCAAATTGCACTTGGTGGTGATGCGCTGTCAGTTCGCTAGCGAACGGCAAATTGACGACAAATCTATATGGGATAAGAAACATGGATCCTAAACTGTCTCAGAATGCAAACACGATGGAGCGTATCTTGTCCGCCACATATTACAGTCCGCGTGGTTATTGGAAACGCATCAGCCGTTAGAAAATTAGCATACGCAGCTCGTGTTGATAAAGAAGTTGCTTGTGCATGGCTGGCAGCACAGATTTATTTACCGACATCAACAAAATTCCACGAGGATGGTTTGATGTTAGGGTACCCAATGAAGTTGACCCGGCTGATATTTTGTTTTTACCACATGATCAGGTACGCGGACGACAAAATAGTCTGCGCACATACAAATAAGCGTTGACGGTTATCGATATCGCCAGCCGATATAAACAAGCTGATTCGCTGACATCCAAAGATTCAACAAGTGTTGCAGATGCGTTTAAACATATCTACGCTCGCTCGCCGCTAACATGGCCAAAAACATTTACAGTTGGATCCTGGCGAAGTATTTTTAGAGCAGTGTCGTCCTGGGTGGAACAGCAACAAGTGCAAATTGGTCGTGGACATGTCAGTGTTCATCGAGATCAGACTATAGTTAACAGATTTAATCGTACACTCGCGGAACGATTATTCGGACATCAATACGCGCAGGAAATGTTAATGCGGAGTGCTGGCACTCAAATTGCTAACCCTCTGGAGCGGTCTTGCGAATGGGTAGTAAGACTTCCCGCAGTCGTATCTGCATTAAATAATGAAAGCACACGCACGACCAGATAAAAACTGCTGACGCAATCAAAACAAAAATAATAAAAAATAACACCTATACGTGCATCAAGTCACCAAGTAGTTTGGGGGGAAAATGAACCTACACTAGGACATAACGCCGTTGTAAGATATTTGTACGCGTCTTAAGAACTTGATGGTGAAGTTCGTAGAGCTACTGATCCCGTCTAGAGTCTAACTACGCATAAAATCTCACACGTAACTCGTCGTAGTAATACGCCTGCTATATATTATCTAAAAACTCGACGTGAGTAATTACAGGTAATAGCAATGCGCACACAATTACCACCCCGTGGGATACTAAAAAAGTAAATTACCAGCGCCTCTACCGCGGTTACATTCAAGGCATGTCAGCACAATATTATCACGCTGATGACCTCGTTGATTATTAATACGGTCCACGGGGAACTGTCCGGAGTTCCCAGGGTTGTAACTCCATACAAACTCAAATTTGCAATGTACACAATGATGTATTTTGATGACGCGCAAACGTAATATTGTCCTCGGTCCGCTAGCGGACTGACGAGGCGTTTTGTTTTTCATCGTGGCTACCTTGGTCGCTGCGTCCTGTACGATACTAGTTTTTTGCAATCATCGTACTATTACGACTAGGGGTTGCATATGTAACAAAATAAAGAAAGACTCAAACAAGCTTTCACAATTTCTAAATACAAATTTAATTTCCTAAAATATAAAATATTTTAAGCAAACAAAGTGAAAGAATTAAAAATAACTTAGAGTGTAGAAATTCCTTAAATAATCTTAAATTGTTCTATTGAATTCACTAATCCGGAAGTTGCCCAAAGTATTCCGAATAAGGACACTAATGTGCTTATGTGCTAACAAGAATCAGTTCTAAATCCAAATGTTATTAATTCCAGGTAAATTCCTGTGAGCGTAGAATATCCCAAAAGTTTTTGAAATGTTTCCGATAATTCCAACGGAGTTAAATAATGTTCAGATCTTTGAATAATAGTACATAATCCCAAAAGCACTATTTAGAAATAAGAATTCACAAGCTGACTATCACAAACAATAAAAAAATTCCTTTATGACTTTTACGAGCTGAAGTAATTGTAAAGAATGCCCCACACAGGGATTAAATCTAGTTTTATCGTATCCATACTGCGTAGAACAAATAAAAAAAAAACAATCTGTTATCTAAAACAATTCAATCTACTGCGATTCAAATAAACAAATTCGAATTGCGATTATAATTCTTATTTCAAATCAACACGTTGTTTACTCTAAACTGAATCATGGGAAGCACCGTCATGTCAACCTTAACCACGCGCTATGACTCACACTCTACCCACGTGATCTCCATGTCGTGTTAAGTTGACCGACATAATTAATGATTTCCTTGGATGCGTAGCAACGACTTATGTTTACAACTAATAGCGTTGGCTACTGAAAAAAATATATAAATTATAATACAAAGGTCATAAACCAAATGAAACTATATTATAATTTGAAAGATGATACATAATTCCGTAACAGTACTTGTATTAATGGAGTATCCACATGGAACTTTGAGTTGGGATATATTTTTAAGAAGATCAGGCGGAGGTATTATTCGCGCGAGTTTATCATCGAAAACAGCTCTGGACAGCTGCGACATATATTCCACACGAGACAAGGCGAGATATGCTTAATTTGACCATTCGAAACGCTCATCAATAATCCAAACATGTTTTGGACACGATATCGTTAATCCTTGACAACTATGTACCGTGATTGCGTAGCCGAGGCACCAGTCGACGGATTCCAATGCGGGCTTGACAACGTCCGCGTTGACGTGCACAATAAAATTTAGCACAAGAATCTGTGTGCGCGGATGTCCTTGGACATCAGTACCTGCTGTTTTCACAGATATATTTTGACGACGACTATCCCTAGGATGACACAACAGCGGGACTGGTGTAACTGGAAATTTTACTTTACGCAGTCGGAATAATTCCTCCTGACGGGTATCACGTGTTTGGTTTGGCGATACAACAATTAAGTCACCGGGGGTCTATCTTTTAAGTTTTCAAGGATACATTTACGCATTTGTTCATACTGAATTTTATCTGGTTGTAAGCGTATGCGTGTTTCTAATTTTTTTTTATTCATTTATTTTTTTAGTGTTTTATCTTTGTCTCGAAATTCATCGTAGATTTCTTCGTAGTAATTAGCGTGTTCACGCAGGTAAACATGTTGATATTCTCCTGCGATTGGTGATTAATGTCATTGATCGCCACATGTTATCACGTGGAACCTTTTCTGTAACAACCACGCGAGAAAAGTTTCCAGAGTACTTCGTGGGACAGTACAACTTTCATCCCAGATCATCACACGAGGGATGTATCTTTGTCCAATGCGAGCTGATGTCCACGACGTGTCGCAGCTCCATCTGAAGAAACTGATACGTCTGTGCGTTAACCTGTCTTTGTGTCATCTCAGCAGTAAGTCTGTGTGATGGTGTTAACACAATCAGATCACAGGCACGTACATGCGTGTGAAACAAATTGATCACCCTAGTGGTTTTACCAGATCCTCCACCGCAATTAAGATAACAAAGTTTATGTCGAGCAAGTGGATCATTGACCGATGGTGCATTTGACAACGGGGCTAGATCTTTGTTTGTATAATATTCTGGCAACGCTGTGTATGCAGCAGATTCTTGACTTGCATGGGGATCATCTTGTTTGATTCGCCAGTGACCGTATGGGGTATCCACGGTTGATATTATTTTATCTTCACACGCCTGAGGGTAAACATTTTTTAATCAGCTTGGAGAACACGAGGATATTCTGAAATTTGGAAAGATGTTTTCGCTCGATGTAGAATGAGTCTGTTGCTACTCTGACCGCTTCGGCATGTCCATCGGTCATCGGAAACCTAGTTATCATCGAAAGTAAATGCATGCTCACATATCCGAGCATGGAAGATCTCAGATAATTATATTGAGGTTGTTCGCCATCGCAGCAAGTAATTATATGTGCGTTCTTGTCAAAATTAGTTATCTTGGTTTTGGAAACAAATGTGCCTTTGCGTGTACAATCTCGGACAAGGAAATCCAACTCGGCCGGATATGTGACTAGTCGTCGACATAAGCAATCACAATCATAAGAGGCCCAAATGGTAAATTTACCTATTATCTTTCGTCCTATATCTTTCATGTATGATATTTCATCAGCGCTTGAATCGCTCAATGGTTCAGGAAGCCAGACGTGTTTTTTGTGGTTTGTGTGTCATGAAAGCTTCCGAGACGGTGAGATTGTTAGTATTTTATGTCAAGCATAAAACGTAATAACACTATAGGGGCCCATCCACGATCATTTTAGGATGATTCATGCATGACATCTGCGTATGTGTGTGGTGGATTAAAATGACGTCCAAACCACGCTGGAATAACCGGATGAACGTTTGGTGAAAACTCAAAACTCACAATCTGAGCAAACTCAGTCAGGTCTGTGTCGGGAAGTGGTCCGTTGATGGATACTAGTGTGAGATCGTGCATGGGATGTCCAAATCGTTCGAAGTAAGGTTTACATTCTACATAACCAAAAAAACTTGCAGGATAACACGCTAACAATGTCGTCGATGTCGTATGTTGTATTCCAAAGAGCCACGTGACCATACTCAACGCAAGACCGCTGAACGTCTTCAAAGAATAATTTTGGACTCGGTTTCCAGTTATTTTTTATGTGCGAAATGTGAACCCACTGACGTAACCGGGAAAGATTTATTAATGATATCATCGATGTCGTTGAAATACATTTGTGCTTCTTCGCGTAGTTTATCACGTTGCTGCTGTGTACAAAAGCATCTGCCAGATAGTAATACGAATTGTTCAAAATCATACGAGAGGGGATCTCTCTAGAACAACCAAACAGACACGGAATCGTTTTTTGGTGATATCAGCAATAACGCGTTAAAATTTCTCCATAGTAGAATTCTGTCATATGTCGGCCTGCAAATTGTAACTAAGGCGACCATCCATGACAGTTATGTTTGACAATCTCATCGATTCTATTTTTAAGTCTGTACTAGCCCGAATCATATAATATTTCTCCCGTGATTGTCTTGATGACGATCGGACGTTTGATCGCACTTTCCAATTTGGCAACGTCAGTGAGTGTAGCACCGATTTCACGAACTTTTCATTCCGATTGTGAGATTTTATCACGTCGATGTTTGGTTAGTCCGTCTCCGCGAGCAGCACCAGTAAAATGCTCAAGTAAACGTTGCGCAACACTGTTTATTTTTCCATCACGCTAGGTTGTCAACGTTTGGTTCATTGATCACGCAGATGCCATACACAACTGCGGTAACAGGATATGCATTTTCATAGTAAAGTTTATCAATCCCGGTTAATTCACATGGGGATGAATTTCTGGATAATACGACGACGTATTGTCCTCGACGACGTTCTTCGCGTATTGGATCCAGTTTAACCCGGATTACCCACTGGTCGTCGTACGTGATAAATTTAATCCTGAAAGATAATTTTCATTGGGTAGCGACGAGATGATTCCGCGTGCACGTGTGTCATTCATTCGTCCATCGTAAATGATGTTATGTCCACGTATTCTAAGATACAGCGTCATATCTTGATCGGGTCGTTGTTATACATCTGGTTGCTCAAGTTGCCATGTTGTAAAAACATGAGCAGCGTCGTCATCACGAAATTTATCCTTGCCATGTCTGACGCGTTCGTATAAATCGATTGGCAAATTTCGTCGAAGGTTTACCTCGTGAGGAACTGTTTTGTCGTGATCAAAGACGAGTTGATAATCGATTTCGATACGTGCTTGTCTCTGCTGTTCCTCCTCGAACCTTCTGTTATTGGTGATCCTCTCGATTTCCACAAGAAGATTATTCAACTCCGTGTTTGATTTTGGATACTGTGGATGAACCCTGGTAAGTTCAAAAGATTTAAATTGCGTGACACGAGAAAGATACTGATGTACCGCTATCGTCGATCTCTAATATATAGATAAGTGTTAATTGAACATAATATATCTTTATATATATATATATATATATATATATATATATATATATATATATATATATATATATATATTCATTTGCGTTTTTGCTAAAGTTTTATTAGCATCATTCCAAATCTTCCATCGAAGACTACTACCGCTTGCATAGCGCATATTTAACCTTTACACCAACCCTGCATTTCGTGCACGGGATCAGATCACCCCCTTACGAACAGGAGCTGCGTGCATCCAGCAATATTCATTCACGCATCGTCGATCACATGTTGATGAATTTACAAAAAAGCCATGCACGTTGATTTTTTTTCGATGGTATATAATATGTTATTCTATTATTTATTCAAATTAATAATTATTTTTGTCCAGCCTTGAGGACACACTCGCGCAAGCGACAATACATCCCCGAAATACGTTCAGGGGTAAAGATTTCTAGAAGGGTCGGGTGGTTGGGGGTTGAGGAGGACTACAAAATAGTATTGTCGCGAAAGAGTTTCTGACGTGTCGGCCCATAGTCGGCTAGCCTCGCTTACTGATGCAGTCTTCTTTCCAGCCGACATCAGAACATACAACAGTAGACAGAGTTTCTGGCAGAAAAAGCAAAAAGCATCGGTCTCAACGAAAACATAGAGAAGACAAATTTCATGAAGACCAACTCCAGAGTCAACCAGCCTGTTACAGTGAACAACAACCCACTGCAAGAGGTGGAAGAATTCACCTATTTAGGCAGCAAGGTGTCAACAGATAGCGACTGCTGGAGGGATGAGTACATGCGAATCATCAAAGCAACCCATGCCTTTGCCGTGCTTCAAACTATCTGGAGGTCAACAAAGTTAAGAATCTTCAAAACAAAATAACGTCCTTAGTGTGCTGTTATACGGTTAAATGTGCTGAAAAACATCGACTTCCGTCGAAAACAAGCTGAAAATATTCCAAACCAAGTGCCTTGGCAGAATCAGAAGAATTGTCTGGCCCACACCATCTCGAATGATGAACTCTGAAGAACAGCTGGAGTGGAGACCATCGCTCTGCAGATGAGATCAAGACGATGGAGATGGAATGGGGCACGTGTGCAGAATGCTACCTACTGCAATACCCAAGATTAGTCCTTCGATGGACACCGCAGGTCAAGAGAAAAAGAGTCATGCCAAATAAAGATGGCGACCGACAACAGAAAAAAGATGTCAAAGATGGTGGCATAACTTTGGAAACAGCATAAAGGGCGGCAGCTGACCGGCAGTTGTGGTGCTCCCTCAACGTCGCCTCAAACACCGCCCGGTGCAGTGAGGATTAAGTGAGTATGTGATATGTCATCTTGTTTACCATACAGAAATAACTTTTGTTTGTAAAAATAAGCCATCTGTATCCTTTCCCTTTATGTCTTCCAGTTTGTATCACCTAAAATTACGTGCCTTTTTAATATTTCCTCGGTAAAGATAGGAACGTATCCATTTTCATAAATTATTTTGTATTTAGAAATTCTAACTGTTTCACTGAGTTTAAATTTAGATGCTGCAAATGTATCAGTCGTCAATTAACCAAATAGATTTATTCATAATATTCAGTTTTCTTCATTTTTTATTTTATCTGGGGACATGTCTTTTCATCTGAAATGAGAGCTAGTGTAACCATCAAGTAGCTTTAGTGAAAAATCAACCCATTTAGAGCTTCATTTTGTGCACACTACTTCATCGTTCTCGTCTTTATGACTATATTAAACCTTTCAGAACAGAAGATTGTTTAGCCTGAGTAAGTTGAAAAGTACCGGTAGTGAATAATTTCCTTTTCAGCAAATCTTCAACTTTCCTGATAAAACTTTTCTTTCATCAAACTGCAATTTTGCAGGTTTTCGCTGCTTGAATGTTGCTCTAAAAGCATTGGGTATGTCATTTCTCTTTTTCGTTTTTACTTTTCAAGCCCAAGCATATTTCGAAAATTGGTCTGTTACTGTTCAAATGCATTTGCATCTATTGTTATCTTTTTCATACGCTTTCACGTCAACAACGTCTGCCTGCCACTGGTCATCCATGTGACTCTTTTGTAGGGAAATCTTTTCTCGCTTGCGTGTAATGTAGAAGTGTTCATTTAACCACTCTTTTAATTCGCTGCAATGGATCTTCTTTCTGTTCTGTTTTTAATTTGTCGCCACAATTGATTGATATTTGTGTATGCAACTGGACTTTTACGGATTGTAGTAAATATGTCTCAAATACTTTACTTTTTATTCATTTAAAACGAAATAAAAACATTCAGAGAATAAATTTCATAAATGCAAATTTAGCCTCATACAGATTTATATATCTACCCATATCAAACGTGAAATATACTCCTGCTTCGACCTGTACTGTTTTAACAATGTTGCTTTCAAAGCTGTTGCTGTTTATCTCATTGTTATCATTATTAAATGGTATCTGCAAATCTGATTATTTCATCGAACCATATGTTTTTAATGTTTGAAGTCAAGAAATAACATTTTTACAATGGTTTTCTTCGAAACAACTAGCTTTGACCAAACCTGTATCCCATCCAAACATGTAAACAAATAGCATTATCTCTTGATAGTGACATTGCTACTTTTATGTTAAACTCGTAAAATGTTTATATCGCCGATCTATCGAAAACCTAGTGAATTTTTCAAACTGTAGTTCTGTTTCGGTGAAGCCTGTGCCAGAAACGTCTCAATCATTATTTACGAAAATATTTCAAATTATTAGTTTTTGCTTGATCCACAGCCTTCGCCATTTAGCTGCACCACATTCCTCTCATGCCTCAGCAGTTGCGCTAACCATCTTAGTCAGTTTGATCTCAAATTAGTGCATGTGTTGGGTTTTGTAGTGAATATTGAATTGGTATCAACATGTTATCGGTGAAACATCTATCGTAATTGTAACTGATAGTGCTAAATAAATAAATTACTAATGCGAGTGTCAGTGTCCATATATTCTCTCCTAATACAATCACAAACACACACACACACACACACACACACACACACACACACACACACACACACACACACACACACACCCATGCATGCATACATGCATATAGACATACCTACAAAGTTATAGTCTTTATCATTGTAAACATCCAGGCTATGATGTCTGGCCCGTTCAAAACCTAATTTTGTTTAATCTCCAAAAGGAAGTAAACGAAGACCACAGTATGACAACAATTTCAGCAGTCACGCTGAGAAAGACCGGGACGTTGAAATTATAATTGGTACACGGGGACAGTCCCTGAAATTAGATACTCGAAATAAAAGTTTTCAAAGTTAAACCTCGAATAGAACACAGAGCAAACCTACAAGTCAATAGTAAATGTTTACTCTCAAAAAGGAAGTAAACGCAGACCACAGCCGAACAGAATTTTCAGCAGTCACGCTAAGAAAAACCGGGAAGTTGAAATTATAATTGGTACATGTGGACATCTCCTGAAATATTTTCCCTTTCTATGACGTTGACCTTGAGGCAGGGGACATTACTATGATATGTGATACACTGTCTAGTCATGATATGTAGCTGGTTAAAGCTTCATTACATTATCTTCAATGGTTCAAAATTATACTCCTAAAAGGTATGCACGTCAAAGTTGCATTTACCCTTGTACTGACCATGACTTTTAGGTAAGGAGCGTGGTTATGTTATACGACATAGTCTATACATCATATACAATTGTCTAACGTTTCATTAAAATATCTTCAGAGTTTAAAGGGTTATATTTCGGAGAATGATACAAGTCATATATTAAAATTTTCACTTGCCGTGACCTTGACATTGCGTCAGAGGGCGTGCTTATAACACGCGACACACAGTAAAGTCATGAGATCATCTTGGGCATAAGACATACTTGGGCAAAGCTTCATTAAAATATATTCAGTGGTTCAAACCTTATATGCTGGACAAGGCCTCAAGTCAGATAATTATTTCTCCAATGCTGTTACCTTGATCTTAAGACGGAGGGGGGGGGGGGCGAAACGGAGGGTGGATATGGTACATAACACACCGTCTAGTCACGGTACATACTGGGACGAAATGTCATTAAAACAGCTTCATTGCCTCAAACGTTATACTCCAGACAAGGGTACAAGTTACGCAATTACATTTTACCTTGACCTGACCTTGACCTTGAGGCAGGAAGCATAGCTATGGTGCTCGACAGACCGTCAAGTCATGATATATATTAAGTCAAAGTTTCATTAAAATCTCTCTGACCATTAGAAAGTCATGGACCAGTAAAAGTAAATGTTAACAGTCAGATGATTGACGGACGATGCCATAATATAATACACCAGTCTAAAGAGGGGGTTACACCATCGGGATAATTAAGCTACAAAAGAACATTGTAGTGTTTAAAACTTTCAATCAATAATTTTAATTACAAATTATCCCAATACTTCTGCAAACAAAATGGGGAATGCGCATCGTTTGTCAGAATACTTAAGTACAAGGAGAAATCATACGAGTGTATATTTTCTTTTTTAAATGTCTTTAAGTGTAAGACACCTTCCTTTGATCTCTCAACGTAATTTTAAAAAAATATCCCAATTCTTCTGCAAACAAAATGGGTAATAAGGAGTACAATCTTTTTCTTTATTTTCTTTATTTAATGTATTTTCTTTATTTAAATATTTATTTAATATTTTCTTTATTTAAATATCTTTAAGAGATACGACACCTTCCTTTGATCTCTCAAAGTAATTCTGGAAAAAATATTGAAATAAATTAATTAATACAGTTGCTCACCTTTGGTAGCAAGTGCTAGGTTTTTAGAGCTAACCGATAAATCTTGGATCTAATTTATCAAAAGCCCAATTATTTGATGTTAAATCAATACTTCACCAAACCAATTAAATGCATCAAGAAAAAATATAAACAAAATTTCAACTATTTTATTGACTTTAAAATATGATTTTTTTCTAATGCCGGGTACTGATGGCAAAGTAAAACAAAATGTGTGACATAACATACAACAAATATGTACATGGACATAAATAAACGTTTGTGAACCATGTGAAAATTAATTATGTAAAATGACATTTCAGAATAAACATATATGGATGTCACAAAAAATTCAAATATACATTTTTATAACGATTTATATTTCCATGTCGCATATTGGTTTGCTGCATCACCTAATACCGTTGTAAAGAAACAAATATGTCTGGAAATATTTATCCTGAAATGAATTAAAATGTACAAGGCAGGACACTGGCATTTGTCTGAAAATTTCCAAACTGAATAAACATCTAGTCTAGTATAAACACATTCATGACAAAAAGTATGTGTTTAAATTATGACATCATCAGCGATCTGGCCAATCAGCACCGATCCACCCTTTTCTGGGTCATAACGAATGATACAAAATCAAGCCATATTCAAAATGATCAATTAAATCATTAGAATGAATGAACATGCTTAAAGTAAATTAGCAGATTATTGTCCTGCTAATTATCATTTACAATAACAAAATAACTTGAGATTGCAAGTAGAGAGGAAACTAACAAGTTTTCCATATTTACAACGTGTATCTTCATATTAATAATACTGATCGATTTTGTTTTATACTTACTGTTAAAAAAGTTGTATTAATAGTATAATAAAAAGAATATTTACATAATACTATTTGCAAATTATAGTTGTGTAACCCGTGATCCTTAAAAAATATACAGTCCTCTGGTTACATATGTAATTGTTGATTATATACATAAATACCATCATTGAACTAGTTTCAAACATACATACACACATACATACATACATACATACATACATACATACATACATACATACATACATACATACATACATACATACATACATACATACATGCATACATACATTCATACATACATATTGACAAACACAGAGAAATGTGTATGATTCAATATTTCGATCACGGTTTTCTTGCAAAATTATATCTAAATAACCATGATTTTCAATAACGAGCAATTAAAACGTAACTTATGTTAAGCAATAATTTTGATTTTCAGTAACAAGCAATTAATACGTAACTTATTTCAAGCAGTAATTTTTTCGACTTAAAAAAAATGCATTCACCAACAAATATTTAAATATTACCTTAATTCAATTTGTCATCAAACAGTGTGTAAAGTGGAGAATATAAAATGTTTCATGCTGTTTAAAATCAGATATGTAAACAAACAAGTTTGCATTGTCTTCTCTTCGTCATCGTGACTGAAATTCTCGATGGGTAAGGTGGCAGTTGCACGGAATTGATGCGGACATTTGTTCAGTGTTTATAGATGTTCAATGTTACAATGTAACATCTTCTAATGTTTACCACATTTTCCGAAGTACCATCGAATAGTATGACAATAAAATACCACTAATGAACCCCTTAACAGTATGAAAATGAAATACCACTAATGAACCCCTTAGCAGTATGACAATACAATATCACCAATGAACCCATTAACAGTATGAAAATGCAATATCACCAATGAACCCCTTAAGAGGCACTACTTTGGCTATAACTCCATAAAAATAACAGAAACGTTCCTTCTTCTGTGATGTAAAGCGTAAAATATCCCATTTAAATGATCTAATGGTTCTTTCTTCGCTATGAAAATCTATTGCTGTTCTCGTGACTTTGTGTGAATATACGAATATTGTTCTGTTTAAATGCAGAAATACAGTATTTGGAAGGACGTTTGCATTCAAACTGTCATTTTGACGAATTAATATGGCAATAAAGCCAATGTCCGTTGCAAATCGACTGTAGATACCCTTTAGTGATGGGAGTTTCCTTTGCACAGATACGTGTAACTCCTTGACTCTATAGCTTCCATTTCAAATTATCTGCAATATTCCGGCGTTAGTGTGTTTCAAATCACCTCGTCGGGAAACGTTGATTTCTTTGGTGGTAAGGATGGATACTCCAAATTCCTCTCCTCCATGGCATGGCATAGGCGCACAGACTTCCTCTTCTGTCAAAATATAAAAAAGGCTACCAGATAATAATGTGTATTACACGTACCTATCAGTGTACAACAGCTCTATCTTCGCATAATAAACCCACAGATCAGAGTATATGCTGTTTGCTGAAATTATGAGGAGAACGAGCAAGACAGACCCTGACTTTCCAGCCAATTATGTGACAGAAGATCTTGGTCTACGCTTTTGCAGTCGATTTACTTAATACAAAGGTATATTTGACAAATGTTACCAACACATTTTAGAATCAATGCTTTTTCAGACTGAACATGTGCAATACTGATCTAATACAACTCTTACCATCAATTCATTATATTTGTTAAAGTTATTTCTTCAGAAGAATTTAATCAGAATTTTATAGATACATGTCAGGATAACATAGGATAACATACTATTAATATTAGGATAACATAGGATAACATACTATTAATATTATCAGCAAACACACTATTAGACTTTATAGAAATACTTTTTCAAAAGTTATAAAATTCAAAAGAGATTTCTTTCTTTTTAAGAAATAGAAAACGTATAGGGTACAATTCTATCACAAGAAATAATTAACTGTAACTTTCAGTTGTTTTCATTTCTTTTTCATATACAATTTAACGTCTGCGATTGATAGACTTTTGGGAATATTATGGAATATACTTTTCTCATGTGCAAATAGAAGATGTGTGCTCTAAAACTGCTTCAGATGTGGGAAGGATTATGAAATAAGAAAACAAACCTCCGCGTTCTTTAGGAATAGTTTTATTTTCGTCTTTGATTTATCTTTAGTGTCCTTATGGGCTCTGGGCGTCTGAAATTGAAAACAAATTTTGCAAATTAAAGCCGTATCTATCTATCTATCTATCTATCTATCTATCTATCTATCTATCTATCTATCTATCATCTATTGTCGAGTCACTCAAGTTATTTACAATTGTCAATTTTTTAAAAAAAATGCAACCTCAAGACATTTTTATTTATATATTTATTATGACAGAACTATTGGGGTCAATAAGAACTATTAAAAACAAAAAGAAGAACAAACAGAAACAAATAAATAAATTCTCCCTCGAGGAACACACTCGTCCAAACAGAGAGCATCAAAGAAAATATATTAAGGTAAGTTGGTGACAGAGACAGGCAAGAAATTACGATATTATGTCAGAAATGTGTTTCTTTCTAAAATAAAATAATGGATTAAGAAGGCACTATATAGTTTGTTTTAAGTCTACGCAATAAACACCGAGTCATGTTTAATATGTGGCGTGTCCTTCATACATTTCAAATTTTGATTCTATATAGCAAGTCGTCTTCGTTAAAACGTTCATCTGAATATTGACGTGAAACAAAACCTTTAATTTCAATGCATACAAAATGTGATTTATTTTATTCTATTCAAATAAAAAAAAAACATTTTGCAACAGCCCAAATCTATCTCATAATTAACATGTTGATTTAAAACTGAAATTTCGATGAATATACTGACCACAGCTTCCTCTTCGTGTTCAGATGTCTCCGAATACGATGAGCCTGAGCTGCTTGTACCTGAAATAAATTAATGTCGGTTACATTTTGGTATCTTTTGAAAGTAAACGTTTTTCTTTTCGGAACTAAAAACAAAACTTTAAGTCATTTTTTTTCCTCGCGTAATCTTTAATTATTATTTTACTCACAACTTTATATATGATGACTACGGTTGAAATTCAGATAATATACAGAAATATCTTATCACGCAAGAAAATATTCTCTCGAAAATTAACAACAAAAACCGGTAGTCTAATTAATCTTTGGCTACACAGTGCAAAGAACAGCTGTACTATTCTAAACACAATGAAAATGTAATACTCATATGAAAATATAAAAAAAGCTTTTTATGCAAACGCGAAACAACTTACCCTTTTTGTCAAGCATGTCAATAGACACTATACTGAGAAAACAAATCTTTGCGTGGAGTTTGTGCATATTTGTTTGTGCATGTATTTCCTTGTTCACTCTTTATTTATTTCATGTCGATTGTACACAAGAGTTCATGCAACTTATAGTAAGCACTTGCGGCGGATCAGATGTAGACATAGTGTTGTCTCTGAGCTGGAGGATACTGGAGAAAACAACAAACCTAGGACGGCCAACCACTTCACCCTCCCAGGTGCAAGAGCCGGGAATAGAACTCGAAACGGCAGCTGCAGAGATGATTAGCGAGTGTTTTGCCACTGTACTATCTAAACACCACATGTCTTCCCTTCTACAATGAGGAAGATATTATTTGTTCGAAAGATATAAAAAAATCATGCTCTTTCTTGCGCTAAACTAACTTCAGATATATATAAATAAATTTATATATATATATATATATGTGTGTGTGTGTTTGTGTGTGTGTGGTGTGTGGTGTGTGTGTGTGTACTTACTAATATTGCTTGCTCTTTCATCAGTATTGCTTGGCCTTCTGTATGTTATCCCGCCGTGACCAAAAGGTTCCGATTTGGCACGTCTTCTTTTGTTCGTTAGAAAATTGAAGATACTTCTTTTCTCTTTTTTCTTTTGAGGCATAGGTTTTTCCTACAAAAATGAACAATAGGAGTAATCGCTTTATGAATAATATGCTAAAGGTCATCATTATGAAAAAATATTTGCTCTAAAAAAGTACTGACAGACTTAAAAAACGCAACAATTTAACAACGTTCACCCGTATTTCATATCAAACTGATAAACTGAAGTTTTCTCCTTGTATATTTTATTTACTTAAACCCTACCGAAGATGCTGTCAAACTAGTGGATTGCATGTCCTGTCATAAACCTTCGATAATATTCATCTATCAAATATATCCAGACAACTATACATAAATCTAATTTATTTCTGTTTTCCTTCTGCCATTAAGATGATAACTTATACAATGAAGTTTAATAACTATACAGGTGAAATCACCTCTGTTATTTGACAGATTTATGCCTAATAAATGTAGCTGGCAGAAATCCGTGGAAAATATATTGGAATATAAGTTACATGAAAGCGATGGACGTGGGTATTGTCTCGAAATGATACAAAAACCTAAGGAAACGTGAGTCACAAATACAACAACAACAACATCACTATTCACGACAACGTAGGAACCATTCAAACTTAAAACAAATATCACTTTGTACATGGAATGAAATAATAAAAATCTGTATTTCATCAAGGAAGATTGAAATATGTCTCTTATGATATTATTATATTTTAGATGTATGAGAATAGTCTTATTATAAATTCTCCTTTCTATATAGTTAAAGCCTGTGTGATGTACCTCTGATACAATAAGGAATTTACAGTGATTGCTGTAATTTTCCAAAAACTGACGGCTGCTTAATGTAATTTGACGGAACATTACACTTAGTATATTTTCACTGTTTTAGAATGGCTTCCTCTTCAGTGTATGCCTTTAGTATATAATTCAGTGTATGTCTCTAGTATATAAGTCATTGTATGCCTTTAGTATATAAGTTAGTGTATGCCTTTAGTATATAAGTCAGTGTATGCCTTTAGTATATAAGGATATATTTAATACAAAAAGGCCAGGACCTGTATGTCCAGCCCACGACCTAAACATTGCTCTGAAACATTTGGCCTTTACATTAAGGTCAAAAGGGGAGAGCAAGCATGTCTCAGAATGAATTACCTTATCTTCGTAATGATTTATCCAATATATGAACAAAATCCATCAAGGGGTTTAGTAAATATAAGGAAATGAAAAACTTGATCCAAAACCGTAACGTAAATTTTCTATTACAGTGATTGTGACCCCAATGTAAATAGGGCTTGCGAGCGTGTCACATAATAATTTGTCTTGGTTTCAACAATGATTCATCCACAGAATGAAGAAAATCCATCAAGGGGTTTAGGAAATATAAGCAAGGCAAAAACATTTAACCAAAATGTTAACATATGTTTTCTACGACTGTGACCTTAAATCCAAGGTCAAAGTGTCGAGCAAGGGTGTCTCAGAATAAACTGATGTAGCTTGATAATGATGTACGCCAACTAAGAAGAAGACACATCAAGCAGTTTAGGAAATATAGGCCAATGAAAGTTGTGTAACCAAAGCCTTAACGTCAATATTCTATGACTGTGACCTTGACCCCAAGGTAAAAGAGGTGACCAAGCATGTCGTAAAATAAATTGCATTAGCTTCATAATGATTCATGTCAAGTATAATGAGAATCTATCCGGGGATTTAGGAAATATATGCACATGAAAAACTTTAACCAAAGCCATATCAAACTGATGACGACACCACCACTGCCGCCTAGAAAACTGACTACTGTGTTTCGCTTCCAACAAACGTGGCTGAACAGAAAATATGCTTATGTCCTATCGTCAATTCAATGTGTACATGTATATATCAACGTTCAGGATAAAGGCCTAGGATTTCTTGCCTACTATTAATAATGATTGAATGAAACACATACTGTAATATTTACTTTTAACGCTTTTGATACCAAAGAAGCACGCTATTTGCACTTCTTTTTTCATGAGAGAGCTTTTTAAATTTCGCACCTTTGATCCGCTATCACAGATAATCAGTGTCATTGTCCAGACACTTGCAATACCAATAGAAAATTAACTAAATTATTTCAGCTTAGCACTCAAACCGTGCATTGATGGATGGCGGTTAGAAGCATATGGTGATGTGTCTTCCTACCTTTTGATGCGATCTGTCGTCCGCTTCTGTACCACGTTTTTCAAACTCTGGGAAAAATATATATATTTGTTATGCTTTTATTTAGACAGAAAAACATATAGACAAACAGACGTATACACAGCCAGACATGAAGAAAGAAAGACTGATTAACTGATTGAATGGCTTTCGGAATATCTCGGTGATTTTTGCTAAGACGCCCCGCTTGCTTAAAATTCTCACCTTGAGTAGCTAAACTAAATGTTGTGTCCCTCCACAAAGTTTTCATTACGTCATATTTAAATATAATTTCTTCATGTTATAATTTATCAGGCCAGCTTGTTCATGGAAAATATTTTGCATTCTTACTAATAAAAACTGCAAAGTAACAGGCTGATTTGAATGTGCACTTAAAATTAAGTTTATTTGCAAGAAACCACTCCGATGTGCTGGCCCTCCTTACATACGACGCCGTCATTTTGTTCCTTCCATATATATAGAGATGTGATATAAGCCTGTGTCTGGCGAATAATTCTGCAATGACGCAGCATAGATGTCACAATGTCATATGTGACGTCATGTCATGAACAGTCGTTGTGTCCCTTTCACAAGCTGCGATTTTTAGATTTTTACCATCTGCATATCGTTACTCGTACTTATGATTAAAGGGTTGTCTTTTTCTGACGTTTGTGATAAGTATTGTAGTGGCACTCATTTACTACATCCAGATTCATTGCTGCACTTATTTCGGAGAATAATACTGTAGAAGGTGTTATAGGAAATGTCACATCCTAGGTGTACTTCTGAAACTGCAGAAATACTTGAGGTGCTCAGAATGGAGTGAGCGAGACTGACAGACTGACTGTCTTAGATGCATCCAAATATATAATCAAACCTGTGGGCTGCTCGTGTGACGATGTAGTTGAGGTCTTTTCAGCAAAGGTCTTAATATACAGGTAAATACCCACTGATTTATGTATAAATATGACTTATGTAACTTGAGCTTACATGCCGGTGGTAGCTTAAGCAGGTCTTTCCGTACTTGTAGATATTCGTACAAATACAATAAAGAAACACTCGGCTTTTTCTGTACAGACAATATCAAATTTGGTCGAGGAATTATCGGTAATCAGCGTTTATTCAAATATTCGTATGTTCTCTGCATATAAACATAGTAGTTTTTTTAATCAAAACTCTTCCGATCGTGCAGGGTTAAGAGGCGAGGAAAACAATAATTTTAAGTACCTGATCTCGGAAAGCTTCTATAACATACTTTTGCTAACATGTCTTGTTGTTGTCGTTGTTGTGTTTTGTGTGTGTGCGTGTTTTTTTTTTTTTTTTAAATATTAATTTCCTGACTCATTTTATTTATCTCAAGAAAAATGAAAACTGCCATTGTAAACTATATCCTTACCGGAATAAGTCTTTCCGATATCCATTAAACTGGGGAAGGGAGGACTGATCTCTTCGCTATGAGGTCTTAGTGTTTCACTGTCGCTCTCTGAATAACTTTTTGACATCACCGAACTCCGTTTCCCTGCAAAAATTGAAATATTCACTCTTTAATACTACCTGTGTAGTGATAGCGAGCGAAGGGACCCCACTAGCAAAGCGAGCATTTTCTAACCCTTATCATCTGCACAGGTTCCAAGTTGAACAAGCTTAGTATCCGGTTTCCTATTTCCTGCTTCTTTAATGATTTGCTTCGAAGAATACTTCAGCAGAGAATATAAATTTCAGAACAAAAAAGAAAACAAAAACAAACCAAAAATTAAAGAAAGCAAATAAAAAAATTTTTACTCATTCACCTACAAGGCTTTCAATATAAATAAAATAATCATTGAAGAAAAATATTCCATGTAATGCAAAAACATTTGACTTGCACAGGCGAGTAACGCGCACGTGACGCTATGCAAAACATGTCCATGATATCACAAAATAATATTGCTGAAAACTGCTTCCATAAGACACCAATAATCAACGCCACTACACACAGAGATGAGTTGTTCACGAAGAGGTAGAGACATTTACTATGACAGCACGAGATACGCTAGTTTAAGGTCTGACCTCCATAATGGACATCTATTCTGAATTTGCTCAAACTTTGCGAATCCATTTGAAAATGCCGAAAATTAGCTTCTAAATACAAAAGAGTCTATAAGAAATGCCAAATCTGATTATACTTTTCTTAAAGCTTCGGCATCTTGATGGACTGGAATATCGAGATAAATACTTGAAAATGTTACAAGAGAAATTGATTTTGCAGATTATAAAGGACACACAAACGAAATATTACTGATGGACAAACAGAAAGCTGGGTAATCACTGGCAGACGGACAGATAAATGATCAATATTGGGCAGACAAATTATCATTTATAAATTGACCCAAAAAAAATGGTGATGACAAGAGAGAGAGAGAGAGAGAGAGTCTGATACAAGAAAAAAAGCTCTTAAACAGCTGTTTATTGAAGACTTTGCACCTATTTCTTTTTAATTTCCTATGTTAGAAGAAACAGGTTCTAAAAGTTTAGGTTTGTCTCATACGTTCTTACCCCCCCCCCTCCCCCCCCCCCAACACACGTCCTCAATGGACATTATACGCGTTTTCCTCATATGATAAATCCGTGCGCTTCTCATTCCCACCTTATATTTTCCACTATTTGTATCGTGCCAACAACGTTATTCGTTATTCTGGTATAGTCTTTCAAAAGCTAAGCTGAATTGGTGACAAATCCTTTCTGCAAGTTTCTAGCAGATATGAACTTGTGGCGGCAGTGGCGTTATTCAAACCGTAAGGGGAGGTAACCCACTATGAGGAGCATGGCTGTTGTTGTTTAGTTGTATTCTTTTAATTTCATATTCAAATCCAACTCTTTCTTTAGCTCAAAATGTTCACAAAAAAGAATAAAAATGCTAAAGAGGATGCCATTAACCAACCCAACATCTCTATGTATCAGAAATTATAAAAGCTGTGCAAAGAAAACTGCTGAGACTAGTCTTGCAAGAATTATGCTTCGGTAAAGAGTGTAGGGTGTCTGTTCTGATGAGCGAACTAGTAGGATCGTTCTCGGTTGTATAAACTGGAATATATTCATGCAAAGGTAAAGAGTCAATAAAGGAATAACGTGTATTCCCTAACGAATCGTACGATTTCCATAATAAATTGGAATTCACCTGCATGTGTATGTTTGAAAAGCTTACCATCGACCTGTGGGTTTTCATGGGCGAAAAATATTCTACTGCCACCGGCTCGCGGAGTGCTATCTTCGAGTTTGATATCCTGGCTATCTTTTCTTTTACCCACAAAGACTTCCGGATCTTCTGGGTTGTCTTGAACGACTGCTTGTTCCTCCGTTTTCTCTGACTCACTATCTTCCTCAACTTAAAGAAAATATAACTTAAGTCACCCACACATTATTCCGCCAGAGGGCGTATGTGTTCAATCGACCTTGTGATTTCCTGTTTTAGAAACTTTGCTTATGAGCATCTCCTTCTTAAACAGAGAACCAACTAGAAATCCCATAGTATACGCACGCCCTCTAATCATAGAGAAGAGTGATGAGTTTGTTCAGTCTTGATATTTAAGGATTGTATGACTGTCTGAAAAATTGATATTCAAAAGATTCTTAGTTCCTCCAATTAGCTCATTGCACTGCAATTAATGTTAAGGTAAACTTATCCAATAATAATAATTATCTTACTCAAGTTGAAGTTTTTCAGATTGACTGAACCTTTAATTCTGCAGGAAGATATATGAAAATAAAACATTGGCTACATAATGGTTTAAATCACACAGAACAGTGTGGTACACATATTTGTTTATGTTACATAGCAAAATCCATCCTGGAGGTCATTTACTAATTCTTGCTCTTACGTTCTTAAGTTTCCTCTTATGTTAGTTATTCAGACTACTGATGGCCCAAAACCGCGCGAAGAAGAACAACAAATGAGCATTATTAACAGTATTTAAAAATCAGGACCAACACTGTTTATATAAATCATACATGATAATATTCATTGCTTGTGCTAAGTTAGTGATCTGCAGAAAGCATATTAGTTTACCCACAAAAAGCGCATGCTTGTAACCGTACCAACAAACTTTCCAATTAAAATTTGCATAAAGAGACGAGATCAATTCAAAACTATTCTAAATATTCTACTGAACATACAAGAAGAGGCTCAAACTTTTTGCTCTTTTAAAACAGGTTTCCGTCTTCAACAACCGTTTCATATACGTGGCAAGTAAACCTTATATTCGCCAGACCGGATGTATATACATAACTTACTTATGTTATCACTGGGATTATCTAGTCCGCTATCCCTCAGGCTTGACGCTCTCGTCCCTTGCAAGGGGCCTACATAAAGGAAATAGAAGGAAAATGAAGCGTGTGAGTACAAGCATTACGTGACCCAACTACCTTGATAGCTTTGTGAATTTCGCTTGTTTATGGATACAAAGTTAGATATGTGTCAACAGCAAATGCCTGGTAAATTTCTATTTTGTATCGTTCTTACACAGTCATGCAACATCCTCTACATAATATCTTACGTAAGATATGATTAGTTTAAGTGTTAATTCGAATAATTTTGATTAGATGTAAATATCTAAAATATAGACTTTCTCTGACTTTTAAGTGAGACCCAGATGCACTGATGTAGGTCAATTTGGCTGAAAAACATTAAAGGATGACTAAAGGAGGAGACGTACTTTGTCGACAAGGTTATTCTTTTTCAATTTATAAAAAAAAATCTTTAGGTTTTGAATAAATAACAAGCGGATTTCAGCCCAAATTTTACATTTTAAACAGTACTGTGAATTAATCTATTTTCATGGGTATAAATTTTCGTGGTTTAACAAAAATATGTGCATTTTCTTCGGACCCTAAATTAGCTGATTGTGTGTTCTTGTCTTGATAGATGGGTCTTTACGATAGTGGTTTTTGGCAGCCACGAATATTACGTAAATGTGTTCCCCACGAATGCCAGTGAATTTACATATTAGAGGAGACGCATGTTAGCAGAAATATATTCAAACAATCGACATTTTACATGTGATAAAACCTACCGTATATGCTCGCGTATAAATTCAATCCAACAGCAAAACAGCATCGACCCTGATTTGCGATCGCAATATGCCTGGTAGATCTGGGTCTATGCAGTTTGTTAGGAGTAAACCGTACAACAAGCAACATAGACCCTGATCTGTCTGCGCATTATGCGACGGCAGATCCAGGTCTATGTTGTTAGCAGTTGACCTTGACTTATAGGCAAACATATACAGTAGATTATGTTACGTGAAGAAGACTGCGTAAAAGTGAACAGTCCATGCAATATCATGCACATTTCTTTATCTACGCTATATTTATGACAAATCAAGGTGCCCTTGGTAAACTTTAACAAACAAAACTTTTTCGAAATATCCGTTGCTTATTGCTTGCAATTTGATTGATTATATCTCAACTATGCATCTGAAACGTCGCATCGGCTGAAAACAGTTTGTGCAAATTGAGGGGATAACTGAACTGCGTATTTTATATCTACTAACGTATATCGATAGTTACACAGCTGCAAAGTTTACGACTAATAGGTCGCCGAGAAGAAAAAAAAACACAGTACCCTGTTCTAACACACTTTGGAAAGATTTACCAATATATCCTAAAGGGTACATGTCCTTGGTACAAACTAACTTAATAAGAAGAGACATGTCGTAACAACAGCGTCAAAGTTTACGATGGTATCTTGTTCATTTAACTAACTGAAATGTTAACGGTTAACCAAGACGAAAGCGTCCTACACCCATAAGCTTGTCAGAATCGATACTGGAGTGCGAGAACTGCACCCAAAATATCAACTTTCCAAGTACAAACTTACGAGGTTTGGGAGGTCTGGAGTATCCTGAAGCATCTACGTAACCGCTGGTATGCGGCTTAGGTGGAGGGAGCGAAGTCTGTGAAACTGGCGACGGGTCACTATTGTCAGAGTATCGCTTTATTTGCGAAAGACGGGGAACCTTGTCAGAACCACGGTATCCACTGTCATGTGACCTTCTTCCTGTGTCTGCAGAAAGAAGAACAAAATAAAACGCTGAGAGTTATTATATATTTGAATATACCTTTTTTATTTGTGTGTGCATGAAAACACATACACAGACACAAGGTATTGTTGAATATGGGTCCAAATCGCGACAAGTGTGAAACATGCGTCAGTTTGACTCAGAATCGACTCTAAATCATTGCTGATTACGTTCGGCGTTTCAATGGTGGCAACGACAGCAATATGACCTTTAAAGATCCAGTCATTGGCAGGGTTCTGAATCAATCGTATGACTAGTGTCTAAGATATCAGGCACAACACAAATTAAGATCCCATCAAACCGAACGACTGGTAAGGAGTACTGTTTAAGATACGTTTATATGTAAGCAATATATCAAATATCAATCAAAAATATTTTTCGATTTTAGTGCAAACGGTATCTCCAAGACTTAAACAAGGAAATCTATTACAAGTTTTAAAGATTAGATTCTGTATGAGTCTCAAATATTATATCGATATTTGACACGTACGATTCACAGAAAAGTTGTTCATGAAATGGTAAAGTACGTATGATATAAAAGATGGAAAATAATCAAAAGAAAATATCATCAGATTATTTGGGCTGCAACATGCAAGAAAAATGTTAATGAGTTTGACATTTTATTGAATCAAATAATGATTGAATGAGTCAGATAGAAACAATATGTTGCATGTACATTTGGTTGTATCTGATTCTACTTCAACGTAGTTGGTATAGGAATGCGAAACACTCTAACGTTTGAATATATAGCATTACGGGGAAACAAAAATTGAAAATCTATTTTTAGATTTGTCAGACATACTTGCGTGATGGTCGACAAAACTGCTTACCTAGCAAAAATAGCGAGAACAGCTTAAGCCTTTCGGATAGTTCCAGGTGCCCAGCGTACTTGGCAATATCATCTGGTGTATGTCTTTCGCAGTTCTTGATAAAGCAGGTTCCTTCAAGAGCAGGATATGTCAGTATGGCTTCAGCAAAGTTCATGAGATTGTATTCAGCGGCAAAATGGAGGAGAGTTGGCCACTTTTGGTCACTTGGGACTTCACAAGCTGGAACAACAAACATATACTAGTAATTTTCATAGTTATTAGAATGTGCATCACTAAATTTGTAGAACCAAAGGATCTAAAATCGTACCATCAACTTTTAGATTTTAATTTCTATTAAAGACATATTTCCGGTTTATACTTCTAAAACATTGAAAAATTTGGCCGGGTGAGAAAATATAATAATCGAGGACTGTTTAGCTTAAATCAATATAATAGTTAAATATGTTTTCTTGGACAGAGGATTACTCTACAACACAATGAGTGAATGTACCAACAATATGCTTTCCTTTCAGAGTTATGATTACGCTGACTTCTATATCTTAACACTGAATATAAGCAGTTGTTTAAAGATCTTTGTATACTTCTTTTCTAATGATGGAATGGTGGTTTAATTATTAATGACTCGAGAAAAAAACACAAGGTATTTACTATCGGATAATCGTTCAGGGCTTCCTGCAAACGAGAGGTGTGCTGGGGGACCAGACGCCAGGATTTTGTCGGCAAGTATCTTGTCCAGACGTCCCCGGTCCGATCCGTGTAACTCCATACACTGACACAACAGACTGATTGGATCAGTTTCCTCCTCCAAGATCTCGCGAAGTTGGTCAAGTTTGTCTTGTTTATTGGCAAGTGCGCCTAAAGAAGGGCCTGTCGGTTCCCGAGGTTCTGACACTAGCTCTGATTTTAATGGGTTCATATCAAAGTCATCTTTGGTCTGTTGAGGAGACGTCGCACAATCCACGAGTTGGCCTTCGCCTACATGCTTGTTATTACACATCACCCTGAATGTGGAAAACCTATGTGCCTTCTCACCTGGATTTAAAAAAACAACAAATGTCATGGGATACAGGAACAATAATTCCCAATTCTGTACAAATATACGTAATTTATATAAAGTGACACGGAGTATTAGCAAGGGAGGAGCTTAATATTCCTGATATTACAAAATCACTATGCCATTAGATCGCCCTTTAATTTCTAAAGGTTAGGAATCATGAAACAAATCCCATCAAGACGAGATTTCTTTGCAGCCACGTGGACAGCAGGATTTAAATTTTAAAAATACAGAGTCACTTTAACTCGTCCCCCCTCCCCGCAAAAAATAAACAAAACAACAAGAAAACGCATAATATGTTCTTTTGTGGCCTGCTCTGTGACATCTCCGAAAATTACAAACCTCCAAAACTTCTTTGCAATATATATATATATATATATATATATATATATATATATATATATATATTATATATATATATATATATATATATATATATATATAAATAATATTCAGGATATGTTCTGCCTCGGTTTTTCTTTGGGAAAAGCATTTTGCCCTACTACCTGGGCTTGATATAGCCAATAATGTGTTGAAAGTGCTGTTACATTCCACAAAATCAATCTGTTACATGCATCCTTCAAACATCTTTGCGAATGTATTTGGGTAAAATGTTAGTAATAGACAGGAGTCTTCATCATTTTCTACAACAGATATAGCTTTATGCAAATGACACAAATACGAAATGTTTAGAAATCAACATCAAAGCGGATATTATTGTTTTGGGACTAAATGTGTCAATAATTCAAACACTTTCCTGTCACAAGTGAAACGGTATAATTCATGGCGACAATTTGGTTTCACCTCCCTTTCGTGTACATCTATTACAAATAAAGAAATCTTTATTCCTCTGCACCTGTATTCACAGATTTTATAGCGTACGACTGCGTCTCTCTCGCACAACTTTGCAAGCTGCACATCAAGCAGATAGTTTTTCGACGACACTGTAAGCAATTTTTTTTTTTTTTTTTTGTTTCCCCTTACTCCTAAACCGTTGTTTTCTTACAACAGAGACCCATAAACGTAGGGAATGTATTTTCTAAGATCATATGGAAGATTCTTTGACTAGTAGTAAACAGATTTAAGGTAATTGCATATATGTACATACTGACGAAAAGGCGTGATGAGTGTGAATGAGGATACCCGTCTCCAACTATTCCTACGTATGAAACCAAAGAAATTAACAAATTTGCTTCAAATCTTTATCGTTGAATCCGTAAAAGTGCAATTTTACAAAGAAAGGAGCAAGATGTGAACTAAATCGGTTAGCTCCTTCAAGATACAAGAAAAGTCCTCTCCAGTCGATGTAATTAGTGGTAGTATTTGTAGTCAATAACTAAATAACTAAATGATGCCTCTGAAGCCGAATCTCACCTGTCAGTTTAAAGCTATTGAAATGTGCTTTCAATCACACCTGTCAATTTAAAGCTATAGAAATGTGTTTTCAATCTCACCTGTCAATTTAAAGCTATAGTAATGTGCTTTCAAGAATGTAGCCTTCACTTGTTCCTCTTCACCATCAAATTTAATGTAAACATCAGAGTCGAACTGTCTCTCAAGTCCTATGTATATTTTGACGCCCTGGAATAAAAAATGGCCTTCGGTAATAAAGTCATATCTAACAACTGCAAAGTGTGTGTGTATATATATATATATATATATATATATATATATATATAAATATATATATATATATATATATATATATATATATATATATATATATATATACATATGCAACACTGTTTAATGTGTAGAAGTATCAGGGACTCCTAATTGTAGTGATTCAATATTCGATGATATATGTAGTTATTTACTACAAACAAAAATTTCACGTACTGGATAAAGATCATATTTTTCTATTGGGAAAAACTATATTAGATATGGTCTTTATATGGAGATTTTCCGAGATGGTTGTATTGCTATAAAAAAAAACATTCCATGCTTCTGTTTTCAATCGAACCTTGTATGCCTTCTTCTATTCAAGCTCAAACTGACAGCTACTAATCGACCACAAAACAACATTAAGGTCAAAGAATAAGTGGATGAGTTTGACGTGCATTCAGGTCTGTATAGAGTTTGTTCAACCTTGGCTTGGCTTGACGCGTGAAACGAAATGTATGTGTGTAGGGATGTATATATATATATATATATATATATATATATATATATATATATATATATATATATATATATATATATATATATATATATAAACAGTCCTTTCTAGTGCACTAGATCCAGCGAAAGGGATTGCATGTCAAGGGTTGACTAAGATATCTGTAAAAAAAATAACTGACAACTAACAGTGCAAAAGTAGTTTGTTTAACTACCTTCAATGCTTTAGACGTTCACTGAGTTTTTGTCAAAGGCAATGACAAAACGGAGAGACAAACAATAAACCCAATAGAAAAGGTTGACATTACAAAGCTTTACATGCTTATAGATCTAACAGAAGTAATAGCACTGCCAATGCTTTAATAGATTTTACATAAGACAATGTTGCATAATAGATTTTACATAAGACAATGTTGCATAATAGATTTTACATAAGACAATGTTGCATAATAGATTTTACATAAGACAATGTTACATAATAGATTTTACATAAGACAATGTTGCATAATAGATTTTACATAAGACAATGTTGCATAATAGATTTTACATACGACAATGTTGCTTTTTCTGCAAGAAAAAGACCGATATTGTAATGAAACAATTATTGCCGCGATGTTGCCTTCCATTCCCTACAGCCGATTGACACAAGAGAGAGAGAGAGAGAGAAAGAGATAGACACACAGACAGACAGACAGAGAGACAGAGAGAAAGAGAGAGAGAAAGAGACAGACAGACAGACAGAGAGAGACAGAGAGAAAGAGAGAGAGACAGAGAGAGAGACAGAGACAGAGAGAGAGATAAAGAGAGAGAGAGAGAGATAGACAGACAGAGAGAGAAGAGATAGACAGACATAGAGAGACAGAGAGACAGAGAGAGAGAGAAAGAGAGAGAGAGAAAGAGATAGACAGACAGACAGAGAGACAGAGAGAGAGAGAAAGAGATAGACAGAGAGACAGAGAGAGAGAGAAAGAGAGAGAAAGAAAGAGATGCAATGTGTGCAAATGTCAGATTTTGTGGAAGACTAAAGAACAAGTTTTAGAGTGATTCAAATAAGAAAGCTTGGTCGGTAAGCCAGTTGCTTTGTGCTTCTTTGTTGCTTTATGCTTCTTTGTAACTGCTTTCAGTCATCTGCGAGGATTTGTACAAGGTAAGTGGTCCATTATCTATCGTCGGTAGTCTCCTGCGATTATTCGATGTTCCTATACCTACACGACCACCGAATGCTATGAAATGTCTTTTGCAGTACTCAAAACATATGTATCAAACTTGTACAATTAAAGCAGTACTCAAAACAAATTTGTCAAACTTGTACAATTAAGTTTATATGGAAAATATTCCGATTTGTATTATATGACTAAGAATTTAAAGGCTGGTATAAACTTTTGCCTACCTTGTCGGTCACCTCTTGGATGACGTTCATCACATCATTGAGTGGGCGTATTCTTGGAGGGAGAACGTCGTAGGGGGGTTCAGTGTCGGGGTCAGTTTCGTACATGCTTACGATTGTCATAAGCAGATTTCTTACTGACTCCTCGGATGCCTGTACTTCAAGCTTCACCCACTCGTTTACATGATCATACACATCACGTTCTTTTGTCACGCATGTAAAGTCATTTATATCAATCCCCATCAAAAGAGCAAGTGAGAAATGAGAATCAAAACCAGTCACAATGTTCATATCTTTCTGATCAAGAAAGCCAGGGCTAATAAGGAACACGTTTACTCTGGTTTTGTTTTTGAATATTGGACCAGATGTGATATCATTGAGAACGGTGTCGATTTGGTATTCACGTTCACCGAGTTTTGTTTGGAGGTATTTTGCCCAATCTGCAGCATCCTGAGGATGATAGTACACTGAAATCTCTTTGTGCGTGGTTATCATCAACCCTTGTGAGGGTACTGAAACAAAGTAAGAAATTGTTACTCTCAGAAGCGTGTGCTTTTATTCCCATGTAATAGATTATAATGCTTGTATCAAAAGCTCAAAGACCTTTAAATCGTTTTTTACGAAATCAGACTTAATTTAAAACTCACCCTTATTTCAATCCCCAGAAGGTATAATTACGATATTGTGGAAAGAAGAGGAACAGAAAAAATAAATATATGGTTTAGAGTTCTGTTTTACGTACAATAACGTTAAATCACTTACAACTATTTAAATACTGACCCTTTCCTCGCTCTCCGTTGTCTGGATTTTGACTAATTTTTTGTGCAAATGAAAGCAATTTTTAACAGCATATTAGCATATAACTACATATTTCTCTTTTTTATCCTCTACCTCTCCCCCGCCGTGGATTTTTATCTCCCTGCCCTTCCCCGTCGATGATTTTTATCCCTCTGTCCTTCCACGCCGTGGATTTTTATCCCCATCCCCTGCCCTCCCCAGCCGTGGATTGTACATAATACAAAGCAGATACATGTTCTTGCAATAAAGTGTACGAGTACAGCAGAGAAGCTAATTTTTATAATACTACAAGGTAATTAGGAAATGTTACAAAGCTAGAGAAGGTTTAAAAAGATGTTGTTTATTTTTTAAACATAAATGAATATATATATATATATATATATATATATATATATATATATATATATATATATATATATATATATATATATATTGAAGCGATTTAAACGCTAAATGTTCTGATTAGTTAGCCTAAATATTACAAGCTTGATAAAAGAACCCAAATTTGTTCCTGTATTGACAGTGCATAATGTATTCATGTAATGTTTCCCACGCCTGTCTTGTTACACTTTACAGTTGGTATGTTCTTCCTGTTTGCCCTCAGTATTTGCTTTTCTATAACCGTCCTTTCCTTTTCAAATAAAAGCCATTGATTAGAGTTATGCAATACGTATGATTTTAGGAAGCCGCGGTAGCTCCGTTTGTAATCCAAAGGTCGCGGGTTCAATACCCACTCACGCGAGCCTGGGTCGGCATCCTAGGTGTGTCGTTACAAAAGGCACTTAACTCCCATTTCCTCAGTAGGATATAGCCAAATATGTATTAAAAGTGCCGTTTAAAAAATACATTAAACAGTATGATTTTATATTTTAGGTCATATATCACATACTGTGATCTGAGTCATGACAGTAAAAATTTTGATCTTCTGAAAAATTTAGGTGTTGAGAGCAAACAGGATCAATGCATTCATACATATGTAAAGTTAAGAGAAGGATTCTGAGCTTCAGGTATGGGCCTGTTCTTCTTGAAGTTGCATCAATACTTCGTAGCGGTCAACTTGTTTGACAGCTGATTGATTGGTGTTTAACGCGGTATATATATATATATATATATATATATATATATATATATATATATATATATATATATATATATATATATATATATATATATATATATATAACGATATATCGTACAGAGACAAAACTGAAGTGAAGTTATCTTCCCCAGGGACACACCTGCACCACTCCAGTCGCGAGTCCGCTACGTTATCCACTGATCCAACGCGGCTTCTCTAGTTTAACAGAACCGACAATAGAATCGATGTAACCGTGAACATTTATTTATTTATACTATATTAACAGTATCCGTATATTTGGCAATAAGCCAGTCTACCATGTAGGACTCGATGTATGTACATGAACATAACAAAAGTAATGAAAATGTAGTGTACTTAATTAAAAATGCAATAGCACACATTTTGTATATCATACGACTATACATACCTGTAACATTCATGTACAATCACATAAACACACCGTACACACACAACGCTAGGCACTCGGTGCACAAGCACACGCTTGGAAAAGGGCGACATTATTAATCACTATCTACAGCAGTACGCGAAATATAAATTGAACCCATCAATTACAATAAAATTATCTAAACAAATGTATAAAACATACTATCACGGTTGCTACCTTTCAAGGATATAAAATTCGGTTATACTTTACCATAAGGTTTTGGCGTGTACATGGTTTGAGGTAGGATTCACTCAATATAACAGAGTTGATAGATAGATAAACTTCACCAGTGACAGATTTTATAGTTGTCCGAATGCCGTTTGCTACTATTCCTCTTTAATCCCTGTGATATCAGTCCATATCGCAGAATACGTGAAGTAAAAAACTTGTCAGAAAAGCCATTTTGAATAATGACTAAATCTGTAATAACGGTTAATGATCACAACATCAGTTATGTAGCCGCCAGTGTCCGTTAATGATCACAACATTAGTCCATTAGAAGCCAGTGTTCTAATTTATTATTGTTATCAACGACACATTCTAGTATGAAATTCTAGTCTATATTGTAAAGTATCTGTAAAGTATCTGAATTCATCTACAATAAAGTTCCACTATTTCAGTATTATGCAGTGATCGTCGGACAGATTGAAGTACGTATAAAGTATATCGAGACCGCGTTATCCCATATTAAGTGACTAGACCTCAATGTACTTCGAAAAACAAGTCTAATCCTTGGGTGTACACATGTCTCTTTACAATACCCGTTACCCTGATAGACTGAAGTAAAATGAAACGAAGTATTGCAAGAGACGGGTTTAAAAATGAAATGAGAATAGTTACTTCCCGATGAAATACCCATTATTATGCGTATCACTGAGGTGTAAATAAAACTACCATAGTCCACCTCATGCAAGTTGTTATGAAAAAAAGTCCTTTAAAATGAAGGATATTTACTAATCTTGGGGTCACTGTCAGATCACACACTCAGGCTACATTTGCAGTCCTCGAGTGATACTTAATAAAAAAAAGGTAAGAATATTTAATTAAATTATCCACTCATCAGTTAATGCTCTCCATTTTATCAACAAGGTACTTACAAAGCGTTGGTACAACCCTTGTGGTGAGCATGTGCAAACAAGGAAGAATTAAAAAACGAGGGGGCAATTCCATTTGTTGACGTCAGTGCTATTATTACACTTCTGTTCAGAAGTCGTGAAAATAAGCACTTGTTTTTAAATCAGCCAGTTTCTCATTTTAACTTTTAATAGATACACTTCAGTCAGTGGCGAAGCGAGGGTTCGAGGCGCCCAGGGGCAATGTTCTTTAGTGACGCCCCTACCGAGGCGCCGGGGGGGGGGGGGGGTAATGTTCTTTAGTGGCGCCCCAACTTTGCCACAGAGAACGGTTTTAGTTTTTATGTCAGTTGCCAACCTCCCTCCCTAACTTTTAATAAATACAATTCAGTCAGTGGCGGAGCGAGGATTCGTGGCGCCCGGGGGCAATGTTCTTTAGTGGCACCCCTACCGAGGTGCCGGGGGGCAATGTTCTTTAGTGGCACCCCTACTTTGCCACGGAGAACAGTTTTTAGTTACTTTGTCAGTTGCCAACCTCAATCCTCCCCCCCCCCCATATAATTTTTGTCAAGAATTGCCCCCGTTATACTAAAGTGGGGTGAAATATTATGAAAATTTCAACTTAAAAAAGCTCCCGATGGCGCCCCCCCCCCCCCCCGATTCGCCTGGCGCCTGGGGCAATTACACACACACACACAGACCACGACCCCCCCACACACACACACACACACCACACACACACACACACCACCCCCTTATGTCGCCACTGACTTCGATAATTGTCATTTTAGGTAATTTGGGTGTTCGTCTATAGTGCAGACCAGTCTTTTGAAATATAGCCTTCTCTGGTGTCAGTCTAGAATAAACGGAATCGTCCTACTCACGTAATTCATAGTTACAAATTTTGACGTCTGGTGCTTAGCGAACAGTTCAATAGAGCTTTTGTAATGACCCTAAATAAGTGTTTTAATTGACTTAAGAAACTCATGATGAGATCGGTTGTTTCATTTTATGCCGATCGTGACGGAGGTTACCGGACACAGAACTAAATAAATCTGTATGAACGCAAAGGCGGCACGTTGTATTATATTCTGAATTCAACCGTGAATAATTCTCTTGTCTGATAACTATTCATGCATGTACAATGTATTACCGAAGAAAACTTTAAAAGCTATACAATTCTTACTGTGCAATTATACCAATTGTACAAGAATTTAAACAAATTATGGAATCCCCTAATACATACGACTGGAAGATCTAACAGATTATGTGTTTGTACATGATTGAAAAGGGTTTTAAAAAATGTATGCTGAGTCGCATACATTGTTGAAAGCAGATATATAAACATGCTCAGTAAATGGCATTTAACCATGTGTGTAGGCGGGTTTTTTTTTTTTTTTTTCTTTTTCTTTTTTTTTTTTCTTCTTCAGAGCTGTAAAGCAATTTTACAAAATGTATGCACTAAAATGTTTAGATTAATTTTAGAAGCCATCTGTATCAAACCTATTAAATGTTGACCAGCTACTCGCCTATATTTTGTCTGTCTAAAGGTTTGCATATAGTCTCAAAATCCCTTGCATGATACATTACTTTCTAAAATTATTGTATTTATGTAGAAAGACCCATATTTACATCCGGGCTTTACAAGAAAACTTTCCCAGGACCATTGAAACAAAAAGGAAGTTACTAGCAAATTCTCTATACAAAGATACCAAGTACATGTATCTATATACTCTGTACAAAGATACCAAGTACATGTGTCTAGATACTCTGTACAAATATATCAAGTACGTGTGTCTAGATACTCTGTACAAAGATATCCAATACATGTGTCTAGATACTCTGTACAAAGATATCCAATACATGTGTCCAGATACTCTGTACAAAGATATTTAAAACATGTGTCTATATACTCTGTACAAAGATATCAAGTACGTGTGTCTAGATACTCTGTACAAAGATATCCAATACATGTGTCTAGATACTCTGTACAAAGATACCAAGTACATGTGTCTAGATACTCTGTACAAAGATATTAAGAACATTGGCCAAATACTCTGTACAAACATATCCAATACATGTGTCTAGATAATCTGTACAAAGATATCAAGTGCATGTGTCTAGATACTCTGTACAAAGATATCCAATATATGTGTCTAGATACTCTGTACAAAAAAGATATCCAATACATGTGTCTAGATATTCTGTACAAAGTTATCAAGTACATGGTTTTGGATACTCTGTACAAAGATACAAAGTATATGTATGTTTCCTTCTGTCTCTCAGTCTTACAAGGATTTCAAACGAAAAATATGTGATGAATATTTATTACAATCGTGGTATGATTTGTGTACATTTCCGCGTACAAAAAGCATCTGGTGCACACAGATTCATATGGTAAATTAGTATTCCTCACAGGACGTACTTGATTAGCATTAAATATGAATGGCAACGAGGATGCGGTGTAGGAGAGTAAAATGTCAAAATAAAATGGCACATCCATGCAACCCATCTTAAACTGTAGACTGTAATCCATTTTAAACTTTACAAAGGCCATGGAAAGAAGTTTAAGATACCACCTGACTTTCATCTGCTTAACAGACCATTGTCCACAGTATCAATGTACTCTATCTCGGAATTTGAGATTTAACATTGCACTCGCCAAAGTGGTTGAAGCGATAGCTTGTCCTAACCATGACTACGAAATAGAAAAGAAAAAAAGCATTTGTTTGCAGTATGGCACGACTACCTCGGAGTCCACTGCTCAGTCATTTAATGACAATCACAAAGAGACCGGTAAATATTATCCTAACAAGTTTTTCAACTCAACGATAGAGAAAATTGCTGTGACTCTGTTATCATCTGTCCAACTTTCACGCGAAACATGACATACACATAAGGTGGATATTCCAAGAGGGAAAGGTGATAGTGATTGATCCTGAGGACAAACTAAAGACGTGGTTTGAGTCACTGGTTGATGTATACCAGGGAATCGGTACTGTGTTTTTCATTAATGACTGTGGAAAATCTTGACGTAAAAGATAAAAGCAACTCATTTAACCAAGCTAGATTTAATTGGAAGATATTTTGAAACATATGTATTTAATGGTCCTACCACATATACAAACAGACGTGTGATCGTCATACTCTTTCAGGCGTAAAAATAAGTTTTTGAGCTTTCCCAATCAAGTTATTATTTAAATGAAGAGTCTTTACATTGTTGGTATAGAGTATTTCTACGCTTCATCTCGTTTGGTTATTTTAAATTACCACAACTATAACATTTTATTGACTCCATTTACGGTAGTAGTCGTGTTTTAAATATCACATTTCAGTAGTAAACTGTTGGAGAATTCTGACAAATTTCTTGGACCACGTAACTGAAAATCCACTAGTAAGGTATGCGGTCTAGTAGTATAGGGTCTAGGAATATGGGAGTGTTTTATTCAAAATGTCATTACTATTTTAAATTTTACTAGTGGCCTAGAACTCCCATCAGTCATCTACTAACAGGCACATTTTAATGTATATTATCGGAGAAAAAGGGACGAAAGTGAAATTTTTTTATCATTTAGGGAACACTGGATGTTCTACTTACATATAGGGTAATAAGACATATATTTTTAGGGAATATAGGGAAAAGGAATTCCCACCTCCGAATGTTAGAAGATACACGTGTGCCGTCGATGTTGCAATACAAATATGTGATTTGATGATATATGGAGGAAACTGGATCCAGTTTCTTGACCACGAACGCCTCAATCCCTGTTACTATATATAGGACTACCACCAATTTTGGGGTTGCCACTACTAACACCACGCTTTTTACGTTGCTACATCTAAAACCACTGCTGCTGCTGATTCATCTGTTTTTTTTTTTACATTGTTTAGCTGAGCAAAAATCTTTCAAACTTTCACAATACTTTGACAAGTATAAAATTATGTTATGAATAAAAATGGAATAAGTACTGTTATTCACAAATAATATTAATTAATAAAAACAAACGAACCAATATGACATGTATCGACACACGTACTAACACACATAACGGACATGATCGATTACAATATATTTGTACTGGTGCGGATATAATTATTGTTAAAAGTGGAAACTGTTGAAATAATTTAAGAAAGAAAAAAAACTGTAACGGTTTATTACCAGCGAGAAATTTATGAAATTTTAACTGCGGGATGACTACAGAATTTGCATTATTATTTTAGCAGCTCACTGGTTAAGATGGTATTTACTGCACTTAAGGTACTTTTTTAACCGTTTTACTTAAGTGATGTGTATGAACATCCTTTCTTCCTTTTTTTTTTTTTTTCTTTTTTTTTTTCATGTTTATATTTACATAAAGACTGCCGACTCTTTTGACAACTTTTCGTTTTTGTGTCTGCTCAGGTACAAAATAGGACTTTGGTCAGGTAGACGAGGATAGATAGTTCACACCCGGAGGAAAAATAGATTCTCTATGATACCGAAAAGTATTAACAATCTGTCTGAAAGATTAGCTGAGAACACTGGTCAAAAGGTCAAAATGACAAGAAGAAAGTTAATGTAGAGTAATCACTTCACTGTCTGCGCTCGGATAGGGTGGCAAAATTGAGATAAAATTCAGGAAGTGAACAACGTGAGGAAAAAATATCGCCTTGCAAATACATCCTTATGTTTAACTAAGTCCTTATACACGAGTGAACCAGTAAATGTGAAATGAAACGGTTCCTCATGTTTCTCCCCAATATGCTTGATCTGATCTATGAAAACAAAGTATACGTTTACCTCAGTTTAAATCACATAGTCCACCTACCTTCCTTCACCTTTTTCCTAGCATAATTAAGATACTTTTTCATGTTAAACAACCTGTTGTGCTGTACCCGGTGTTAAACCATCTGACGTGTTGTACCCGTTGTTAAACCATCTGTCGTGCTGTACCCGTTGTTCATGAATCTGTCGTGCTGTACTCGTTGTTAAACCATATGTCGTGCTGTACCCGTTGAAAGTTTATCATGCTAAGCAAGGTAATTATGTAATTCGCGTGCAGTCTTGTTGTTTTTAAGTCCCTTTACAAGTTGGTTTAAAGGATCTTGTACACACATCTAGTTTTTCTAAGGCACAACTACAATGCAGTCCCTCAGTCCCTCAACGGTCATGATGCAGGTAAAATCACATACCGAGTATTATCCCATATCTTACTACCCGAGGCATTTAATATCTCAATGAAGTACATTACCTTAGTTTGAACTCACTGTTAGCAATGTACATGTATATAATACAAGTTATCATACCTGTATATAAATCTTAACCTATATAAACGCATTTGTATTTGCTGTGAAATTGAACATAATCAGTTATGGTCATTTTTGTTCCATTTGGATTGGTGTACAATCCACACACTCTTGTTTTAGCCGACACACACGCATCAACTCTTGATGATGTATCTTTATCCGGTCTTCACCATCACGACTCATTTTTCTCTCGAAGTATTGCGGTTATCTCCATCCACCCCATCTCTCGATGAATCACACAAAAGTTGCATTTACCTTTCCGGATACCATTGTTTTCAATCCCTACTTACTGTTTATGATGTTGTTGTTATTATTATTATTATTATTATTATTATTATTATTATTACTCCGAATTGCCATCCACTCTGGTGAAAATGCTGCATTATGGCTATTTTTTTTTATTTACTGAAATTGTCCATTCTGTATATTTAAAAGTGCTGATACAAACTGATTTTGATTATCAGTCTGTGGTTTCAATTTTAATAATTCATTGTATCTGTAACACAACAGGGCACAATTCGTTAGATGAATCTTACCAGAGACAAAAATATTACTGTCTCTGGTCTGATTGTTTCCTTCATCGTCAGTGTACACCCCCACCCCCACTTCAAGACTACTTGTGCTTACTTTATATGAACTCAAAGTTTTGTTTTTCTAGCAAACGAGTCTCCAAGAAAATTTTGAAATTTAACACAAAAAAATAATAATTTCAAAACCAAGTCAATTTTAAGAGGTAACAAGAGATACATTTTCTCTTGAAACTGGCTCAGCTATATATACATCTATGCATTCATGCCCCCATCCATTCATCCATACATACAGACATACATACCTTCCCAGTAATATTTTTTAAATCAACTCAGTTACATGCAGCGCATTATGTTTTTCGTATTTCAGCACAAAAATCCTGTGTTATCTTATACTTATGTTTTTAATTTTATTTCATTTTTGGTTTTTGGAATTTGTATATATTGGTGACTTATATTTAAATAAACTTAACAGAAAATGAATGCATACATTATGTTTTTTCTTTTGTTTTGTTTTGGTTTTTATTGGTATTTACGACACTTTCAACACATTATTAGCTATATCATACCAAGGAAATGGGTGCTAAATGCCTTTCCCAAGGACACACCGAAGAAGCCGACTCGGGCTGGCCTCAACGGGTATCGAACCCATAACCCTTGAATTACGAGTTCGACTCTTTACCAAGGGAGCAACAGCGGCTTCCCCCACATACATACATGCATATAGACAGACAGACAGACAGACACAATTTCATTCTTTGATGTATTCATTGATTCATTCATGCAAACGTGGCCTATTAGTACTACAGGTGGGATTTTCGTGACGTAATCAGATATTGTTTGTTATCTCCCTTACAAGGACCGCCTCATTCGATGCGATGAATGACTCTGTCTTTTCCACTAGCAGCACCATTTTTTAAAAATATAATTCTAGCTACTATATTTAAATAATCTGCATACGTGTGTTGAATTATTCAAAGAACAACGATATCAATAGTATCTTAAGAACATTACTTTAACTCATAATACGACACGTTTCTTAGCCGAATGAGAAATCACCTCAAAATACCCGGAGGTAACAACTGTCCTGTCAGAGGAACTGAGATTACTGCATGTATGATAATCGAACTTTCGTCAAACGGGAGATAAAAACGCCCAGAAAGATTCAAGTAACCGTTTCCTACTTCACTGGCGATAATCGTAGATGCTGTAGATACAATTGCTACGCGTGGAATAATTTCCAGATACGCTGGAAAATACTCGTCAAGTGTAAGTTTTGAATAATTTTTCCTCTAAGCTTTATACTTTGTAGAAACGTTGTAACCCTGGCAACACTACAGTCACTCTGGTGTCGGAAAAGTCAATTACTTGTGACAAATACATCGTGCTTTTTCACGGTTACTTTGACACTTGTGCCTAGGACATGCAATATATACTTTTTTCATTAGACTTTTCAAACGCCCTCTACTAACGATATTAGCAAACTTTCCCTAACATATTCTATAGATTACATTGTTAATACTGTCAAAAAGGGAGTTCTGGGTTTTACTGTATTTCAGACACTCTTTGATTCTTCAAAATCATAAAATAAACTTCATCATATATTTGCATTGATATAAACTATAGACTCCTAAAATATTGTGTACTTTGACCACATTTAAATGCTAATATCATCACTTCCATTTTACTGTAAACGATAAAAGTTAAAAGTAAAGATGTTATAATTCTGTAAAAGGTGTATACAATAAAAACTAAAGTTAAAACATGTAAAATCCATAAACATATACTCATTTTGTTATATCTAAACCGCATTCCTTAAAAAAAGTATAATATTTCCTCTAGTGGAACATCATCATAAAGTTTCTTCACTTTAACAACAACAACAACAACAACCCACCCACCACCCCCACCACCCCTAAACAAAAAAAAAAAAATTCTGTCTCGCAGGCAGGAAATCGACACACTCAACAAGAACGTGTTCCACTGTCAGTGAAAACAGGCAGGTTATGCACTCTTGTCGAGGTTCACCCTTTAGGAGGTATGCATGAGTAAGGTGTCCGATATGCGATCAGCACAATAACACTTATCTCTGCCATTTGTTGTCCATGGGGGATGCCACTCGCTAATGGGGGGTTCGATGTTCTGAAGCTTTTTGTCGAGTTTTTATTCCGCATATTTTGCCAAGTATATAGAACATGATGATTTATATAACTTTTGAAGTCAATATATGTAATCTTCCTTTCAGAACGGGCGACTGCGGGGCAGCTTTGGCTGCTTTATCTACCGTTTCATTACCCTTAATACCAATGTGACTAGGCTGATACAGTACAAAATACTTTTTCCAGATTGTATGATAAAATCATGTTTCTGTAAGATCTGGGATATTAACGGGTATTCAAATTTCAGACTTTGCAAGGCTTGCAGCGGGTAAAAAAAGGAATCAGTAAAAAAAATAGATTTCGGGGAGGTTTCCGTGTTATTACAAGATTTGAGTATGGCCATAATTTCAGCGGTAAAAATCGAGGCTTTATCCAGTAACCGTCTCTAGATGGTGCCACGAGATGTTGCAATAGCAGTTCTTTCAAACCGTCCGTATACAGGGACGTATAGCCACTGTGGGAGGCTCTAATGTCATTAAATGTATTAGTCTCAAAGAGAAAAGGATTTGTTGAGGACTTTTTCAATTTCCAAAGATCAAATGTTATTTTGGGAGGTTTTGATAACCTTTAGAATACAGAAGTATGCAATATTTCCAACATTGATTTTTGCTGCTTCTTGGTGAAGACGAATTCGTATGCCAAAATGTGGAATGAAATTTTGTTTCTGAGTGTACTAGGTTAGGTATTTGGGCCTAGAGACGATATTATATATGTGGGAGTAGATGGATTAGTATTTGGGCCTAAAGACGATATTATATATGTGGGAGTAGATGGATTAGTATTTGGGCCTACAGACGATATCATATATGTGGGAGTAGATGGATTAGTATTTGGGCCTAGAGACGATATTATATATGTGGGAGTAGATGGATTAGTATTTGGGCCTATAGACGATATCATATATGTGGGTGTAGATGGATTAGTATTTGGGCCTAGATACGATATTATATATGTGGGAGTAGATGGATTAGTATTTGGGCCTAAAGACGATATTATATATGTGGGAGTAGATGGATTAGTATTTGGGCCTAGAGACGATATCATATATGTGGGAGTAGATGGATTAGTATTTGGGCCTAGAGACGATATTATATATGTGGGAGTAGAATGATTAGTATTTGGGCCTACAGACGATATCATATATGTGGGAGTAGATGGATTGGTATTTGGGCCTAGAGACGATATTATATATGTGGGAGTAGATGGATTAGTATTTGGGCCTATAGACGATATCATATATGTGGGAGTAGATGGATTAGTATTTGGGCCTATAGACGATATCATATATGTGGGAGTAGATGGATTATTATTTGTGCCTAGAGATGATAGCATATATGTGGAAGTAGATGGATTAGAGGACAGTTAAATAGTATATTTAAGAGCTGACTTGACTCGTCTGAAATAAAATGATGGTTCATTTGCCTCAACATAGAGGTTTTCTGAAGAGAGGGAAAAAACCTAACTTCTTCTTTTTAATCATATAAAAGCTCAAAGAACTCATTGATATACTTTGCAGGTGGAGAAAGTCGGGAAAGCATGTGCTCTCGATGCGTACGCATCGATGACTCGATATAAAAATATATAGAACATAATCTCGATCACATACTAAACATGGTACATTACATTTTGTTACGTTTAGTAACAATGTTCCTTTGAAAGAAAAGCCATATGATATTAGAACACACTGTTTATAATGAATTCTTTGTCAAGGAAAAGCCATAAAAAATCTGCTTTATGTATAACTGCCTATTACAATTATTGGTACGTTATCATACCGCCAGAATCTGTGCATCAGTATACTGTATTGTATTAAGATTACTCTGTAGATTTATGGACAATTGGATTTGGAAGAAATACATATGTAACCTAGTGATCTTATACAAGTATGTACAATTGATAGTCAAATAATACTATGACTAGGATTTCCTTAATGAAACTGAAATCGTTATGCATCGTAACTAGAAATGAACAATGCCCCAAGCACAATATTGTTAAATATCACTTCAAAGAACAAGGCTTTTCACTAACCAATGAAAACTAAGTGTGAGTACTTAGGTAAAACTTCATGTGAATCACAGTTGAAAGTATTTGTCTTAATTTGTGTCACATAACCATAGACCCATCATATGATGTGTATTATCACACAAACATATCAATTTGATAGCTTTGTCAGTGAGTTCACTGATATAAAGATTACAATTATCAAGTCTAAAAGCGAATGCTGTTCCTCGCATTTAATTGTTCGCCGATAAAGAAGCTTATGCAATAAAACTATGAAAATAGTTGTGTTGCACAACTGTATACCCAACCTCTAGACAGGAAATGATATGTACAGGGAATTGTTATTGGCTTATATCCTTCAAATCTTGAACAATAACTGGTATTAATACTACTACCACTGCCACTACTACTACATCTACCATATCTCATATTATTACGACTACCATGATCATGCTGCTAATAATATTAATAATAAAATAATAATAATAATAATAATAATAATAATAATATAATATCTAAACACATCAGCATCGTCGTCGTTGTCATCATCATTATCATCATCACAACACCACCAACCTTGAAGATGATGACTTAAAGATTAGTATGAGTAACAACCCAAGTCTAAACTGTACATTAAATCAGAGTACAGGTAGCTTGCTAATATGACTGTACATTAAATCAGAGTACAGGTAGCTTGCTAATATGACTGTACATTAAATCAGAGTACAGGTAGCTTGCTAATATGACTGTACATTAAATCAGAGTACAGGTAGCATGCTAATATGACTGTACATTAAATCAGAGTACAGGTAGCTTGCTAATATGACTGTACATTAAATCAGAGTACAGGTAGCATGCTAATATGACTGTACATTAAATCAGAGTACAGGTAGCATGCTAATATGACTGTACATTAAATCAGAGTACAGGTAGCTTGCTAATATGACTGTAGATTAAATCAGAGTACAGGTAGCTTGCTAATATGACTGTACATTAAATCAGAGTACAGGTAGCTTGCTAATATGACTGTACATTAAATCAGAGTACAGGTAGCATGCTAATATGACTGTACATTAAATCAGAGTACAGGTAGCTTGCTAATATGAAGCCCTGTATTTATTAAGGTAAATTCAAGCTCTATATACACGATTATAAATCACTACTATGTTTATGAATAGTTAGTATGTCAGTATCTCTGGAAGAAGAAAATTGTAGAGATTTTCCAAAACAAATAACTGGAAACTTACCTTCCATCCTGTCAGTGGTGTATCTGCATCTATAATGAACTGGAAAAGAAATTCAGACAATAATACAAACTCTAACACAACTGTCCCATTGTTAAGATTTTTACATCACAAGGTGGTGTTGTGATAACCGTTGACTGACTCAGTATGGATATTAAAATTCCCTTCCTCAGTCATCGACCACATCAGTGCCACGACTATTTCAGCCTCTTGTCTTCACTGTGCTTCTTTTATCATTTGTGCATATTCTCCTGATGATACACGTACACATATTTCAATATGTGGAAAAAGTGGAAGTACCACAAATTAGGAAATAAGATAGAGAGCTCAAAGACAAGTCAGCGATAAAGCTTCTTTAAAAAAAAAAAAGATTCTTTAACAATTCAAGAAAATTATCAAGTATCAGGATGTCGTCTAAATGCATTTTGATAATAAAGTGTTATATTTCCAGAAGAAAATAAAATCAATATGTACCGTTATTTATCCTTGGGCAAGGGACTTTATTCTACTAGCCTCGGGACACAATAACCTTAAACGCGTTGTTGTACCGTATAACACCGAACCAAACCAAACCAAACCAACTCAACTGTATGTCAAATGCCAGGTATAAATTTCAGCACCACACACAATCTCATGAGTGACCTGTCAGACATTTTAATGAAGATGAGTCGCGTGCATATAAAACTAGTCTGATACGAATATACAAATATATCACCAGTGTTGAAAATTGCTTCTAAGTCATTCGTTTATACCTGCTGAGAATGTGTATTAAGCAAGCCTTAAAGGTAAATGAAATGGACTTTTACAGAAAGAGGGTGACACTGACACAGAGAAATAGGTTCTGCCTTATTAACCTTTCTAATGGCATTTCTGTCCTCCAATAGCCACGTAAGCTAATGTTTTTGTGTTGTTTTTTTTTTGTTTTTTTTTGTTGTTGTTGTTTTTTTTGCAGCTAAACTAATTTTCGTAGTATTTCAACTTCACCTTAGTCTAATGGTGTCAATTCTACACAAAATGTATATGGTGGTGGTGGTGGGGGGGGGGAGAACTGACATAAACACTGTTATCTGTAGCAAAATAGGAGCGCACCTAAAGAACATTGCCTCCTGGGGCCTCGGTAAGGGCGCCACTAAAGAACATTGCCCCCGGCCGCCACTGCTTTTACAGTAAAGAAGTTCTGACAAACGAGGAAATTCAATCAGATAAACACATATCAATAAGTATATCCACTTTAGGATTGGACTGGTTATGTTCTGTACAGTACCACGAAGACCTCCTGTACGATGGATGGGATAATTTCTGGACAAAAACAAATATTATACAATCCTGATAAATATATCTAACCGGATTGGTTAAATGGGACCAAAAGGAACACTCTCCGACACAATCCTGGCACAAAAAGTGTCAAAACAATAATGTTTCAGAGATATTTAGTTTCCTTAATTACATTTTAATCCTTCAAAAACTTACAGGAAGCTGTCGCTGCGAGAATTAATGGCACTACGATCCTTAAAAACAACAGAAGGAATGTTGACCATAGTTACGGGTCGTTCTAAAGTAAGAATAATGAATAGCGATGAAATATTCGAAAGATGATAATTATCACGCAAGCGATTGAGATATTACAGTTCAAATCAGTCATTTATATAAGAAGATACTCAACGGTCTTGTAACTAGATACTCACAAAAAATTACCTCTAAATCAGATCTAGTTACATTTATGAAGCTCACTTTCCTATAAAAAAAATTTATAATGAACCAATAAGTATTTGAGGCATTTCTTGATTAGATTAAGCTCGAATATAACAAAATTCATCATTCAGCTAAAAGATTACCCAAATAAATCCCCATAATTAACAAATGTTTCAGCTACAAGTGGCTTGGTACTAAAGATGACTTGCAGACAAAATACTGTTTTGGATCTGTTGAATCGAAAATATAAATAGGTTGACATTATGTCATGACGAAACAGTTACATTTTCTTTCTAAACTTTTGTAAACTGAGTTATACTTTCACCGGGCCCTATTTAGCTTTTGCACCTATCTATAGCTGACTAAATAAAAACACAGTATTACTAAATGTTGGATGAACATGATTAAATTCTTGTAAATAGTTCAAATTTTAAAAACCAACATTCCGTAATCTCATTCACTTGAAGTGATAGGCCTTCCTAATGTTAACCCCGGCCATATGTCTGAAAATACTAAATACATTCCCCTCACCACCACCACCCTCCGCTTGGACGCGGGATTGGGTGTTGGGGGTAGGTAGGTATTTAGATACACGGTTTGTTCAAATGGCCTCTCTGTTGATATAAGGTGAGAAAGAAAAAAAATTGGACTTAATACTGGATGTGACCTATATTGTGCAAAGTATGTCGCAACAACCTGAAGTGGACATTGTGATATGGCAGATTAATAACGTCTGGTTTCCGTGTGATACAACAAAAAGGCGAAGACATGAGATAAAACGTGGACTAACCTAGATTTGCACCTGCAAAAACAAAAAGCTGAATTACAGCGCAAATGTGATATGATTGACTGAATATGATACAGAAAGGACGCGACAGATGATGGCAAAAATATACGTGGTCCCCCAACGTGGTGGTTGAGAAAATTTACGTTTACCAATAGCTATTAAAATATTACTCAAAAAGCCGTTCACGTTAAATACATTAAACAATGACGCACAGTCTCATATCATTTATACTTTTTTAATATAAGGGAGTGGGGGTAGGCGACACTATATTTCGATTAAACTGTATAAATTACCATGAAACTATTGAATATTCGTCACTTTCTCAACAACTTTCGTTTATTTCCGTAAAAGTCTGAGAGATCTTGCTAGACATAAAATTCTGTGACAGTCTGCTTCTAAATTAGATTTAGTCTTTTGTATTATATGTGTACTATATGTCTCACGTTTGTATTGTTCTGGTAGTCTTGACCGTTGCCAGAGCATGATTAACAAGGATTATTTTTCCCAAAACAAATTACGGTCTTGAAGCTACACAAGTATATCCACCCACTGATATCATTAATTGTTATTATTGTGTTCTTTATTTTTTCTTCCATTAGGCAAAGACCGCGTGTTATCAGGATAGCAGAACTACAAATATAACATATGTGAAACATAGAGAGTGAGCTCAGCTTGATAGTGTTGTCCTGTCAAAAACCCATGATGCACTGCTGCTCCCAGTCTGCTCCTGCATTCGTAATTTTAAATGTTTTCCAAATATTAAGTTAACATTTGAAAATGTATGCTCAAGGAACTTAGTCATTGCTTTCCATCACACAGTGCTTTCATTAAACATATGTCATATTACAAATGATGCCATCTTGACAACAGACCTAAAGCCTAAACTGCATTTTTCTTTTTTCAAACATTTTTGTGAACCCAGGATTTTTATTAACCATCCTAGTCCGAACGCACATTCTCCTAAACTCACAGTTGTAGTTACAGAGAATCGGGAACGGGAAGAATGATTCTACTTAAATGTGCAGCACTTCGTTGATTACAACCTTCGATGTTGTTGAAAGATTTTTACCTTGCCATTGAGGTTGTCTTTACGTATACTGTGAAAAGCATGTCCTTGGGTGTCACTATGAATATACGCTGGAGAATTTTGTATGTGAGGGTATTTTTGCTGCGTTGTGGGTAAGCTTCCAAATCCGATTTAAGTTCAGCGTCAGGGTTCCTTGAGCGCAAATTCGAAACGCCAGGCAGTCACGGGTGACAAAGGAGCGTAGCGAGGCTGCGGTCATGGTGTTCTATTAAAGTATCACTTCGGTTAGGGAATGACCGGCGGGGGAGGGGGGAGGGCCTTTCGAGCCGGTTTTTTTTTTTTTTTTTTTTTTTCGTTGACCTCAAGATATTCGTTCTCTACTAAAATAATGGATATAATAAGTTCCTTTTGTCTAAACATCAGAGCAAGATGATTCCTGCCCCCTCCCCCACCCCCGAAAATTAATGGTTAGTCCCTTATCGGCTTTCCACTGATTGGTTTGCTGTGCTGTATCGGAGGAGGGAAGGAAAATATGTTTGAAAGAGCTCTATGGGTGTGAGGATGATAAAGTTTATATATAGCCATCAACATGAGCATTCATCCATTCGACTTCCCACTAAAATCCTACCCACCAAACAAATTAGACACTACACTGAACCTATTTGACTATATCTCACTACTCTTTCAGACCATACATTCACAAGGACAATAAAGGTCATGTCAAACATAAATACAGTGGCGTACTAAGGGTAAATGGCGCCCGGGGCGACGATGATGTCCCAAAGGGCCAGAATACGAGGCCCGAATTTTTATCAGCTGTTTTGGCGCCTCAAGACCTCTGGCGCTCAGGGCAACCGTCCCGTCAGTCCCCCCCCCCCCCTTCCGTTAGTACGGTACATCCCCCCCCCTTCCGTTAGTACGGTACATAAATATAGCATCAAACTAAAAGATTTATATGCGAGATCCAAACTTACCTTACAGGCCGGTATGGAGGTTAACAGCCGCATTGAAAATATCGCGCTGGTTCATCAAGCTCATTGTTGTTATACACTATCAGGACCAAGTTGTATTTCCTTCTCAGGGTTTCTCGCAGCTTGTGCACGAAACATGCAGTTATGTAAATTGAAAAGACGCTTTGTTAGTGGGAAAACTGAGAAGAAAACCCCCAACTTCCTTGTCGACAATGGTATCTTAAGTGTTGACATTTACAATGTAAAAATGTTTTAAATGCGATCCGTAGGGAAAACCCCGCAATACATACAAAATATACACAACATTGTGTGTTGAGATCAGATTAATAAACAGATAGCATAAGAAGATTAGGAAAGATGATATTATCTTACTTATGTGAAAATCAGGGACGAATTGGGGGGTGGGATGGGATGGAGGGGAGACCGGCTCAGGCTCCCCTCACCCCATTAAATATGAGCAACCGGAACGTTTCCTAGAGTAAGTTTTATTTACAGTTAGATGGTTAATATTATGCCCTGGAAATGCTTATAATATAGGAGCTTCCGGGACTTGGCCTACACAGGGGGTTACGTCCCCAGACCCCTCGCCTACTTGTTTATGCTTCCGCTCCCCCCCCCCCCAGACACACACAAAGATACTAAACAATATTTCTGGATCCGCCCCTGAAAATGACACGATATAATATATATATATATATATATATATATATATATATATATATATAATTGAAGTAAACTGAAAGCCAATTAGCCATGGGAAATACATATAAAATATTATAATATACACAGAAATGGATGGTGGCACACAGATCTGGCAATCTAGAAATTCGTAAATTAAATGTATATGCAACATTATAGATCTACATCTTCATAATTCGATAGAGAAGACTTTAAATGCAATAAATGTAACCATAACAGCTATAAGCCTTTAAAATATTTTCTCTGTTTGTGGGCGATATATTGACACAGTAGGATAAAGCAAGGTAAAATACCTGGGATACAGTACTGTAGCTTAGCAAGTTTTTAACTGACTAATACCCTATTTCTTTTTTTTTATCTGCACAAAATTGTCAATCTGAGAGATCAGTGAAGAAAAAATAGATTTGCTTTATGATTTTCATTTTACATAAAACCTGACGCACTGCATATTAAGAGCTTGGAATATAATATTCTTTTCCGCACGCACACACATCTAGTGTCTAAAACTATTAAAACGATTAAAAAAGAATAAAAGTTTTGAGTCGAGATTTTCAAATACAAAATAATACAATCCGATTTCATTTCAAAGTTGATACTTTTCTGTTGATCTGTGTTTACAGCGAAGTAACAGTGTATGCGGAAGTTTTAAGGTTCAATCAATTCAAGGTCTTAACTGTTTTTAAACAACTTATGACAAATCCGGTTTCGGAGAACGTCAACAATGTTTTCAAGGCGAAGGTCACAGCCACTAAAATATTCATAGAAGGATAGTGACCATTATGATTTATTTTTGGTAGATATGCTCATCTCCCCGGCTGTGAAGACAGATTGCAAGAGATGTGTGGACAGCGCAGGGCATCAGCTCATGTGCAGTAGGACCATGTTGGCCATCCACTGCATCCGGAATCGTCTCCAGACGTCTCGACATTGTCGTGGCACTGGATTCAGAAAGGTCTGGACGAGAGGGTCAGGGTGTCTCTGCGCAACATTTATTAACTTAAATCCAACTCACGCGCAAGTCATGACATCAGTCCCCTCACCCCTCCAGATACCTTCAAGTTCTGTGGCGATGGGCGAGTGGAAAACAGCAGGTGTGGATACGCTGGGAGCTGTAGCTGCAGACCTGCACAACAGGTGGCTCAGGGCATAGGGTCGCTTTTCACTGGACCAAAGCAGTAGTGGAACTCTGCAGCCAACTCGGTGACTGAGCAGCCGTTTTTAAGGATCACACTTACTCATCTCCATAGCACGAGGAAGGGGCTAGAAAAGGTGCCCTAAACATCGTCTGCATTGCCTTAACCCTGGTCAGCATACCGCGGCTGACGGGGATCCCAACGTAGCGGTCGAAAACCTAACTAGAAGTCTAAGGTGACACAACTCACCATCGGTGCCTGGAATGTGCGCACACTAATGGACTGTACATCAGCAGATAGATCTAAGAGAAGAACAGCTCTAGTTGGTAGAGAACTGGCCAGATTCAACATCCAGATAGCAGCCCTGAGTGAAACTCGCCTAGCTGAGGAAGGACAACTCACCGAAGTAGGAGCCGACTACACCTTCTTCTGAAGTGGCTGAAGTAAAGAAGAGCGACGTGAAGCTGATATTAGGTTTGCCATCAAATCACAACTAGTCAGCAAGCTCACAAATCTCTCACGGGGTGTGAATGACAGACTAATTAAGATGAGACTCCCACTGTCTGGAAAATGACAAGCAACTATCATCAGCGTCTATTCACCATTATGACAAACCCAGATGAGATCAAGGACAAATTGTATGAAGACCTGGGGTCTCTTATCGCAGAAATACCGAAGGCAGACAAGCTCATCATCCTTGGTGACTTAAATGCTAGAGTTAGCACAGATCACCAGAAATGTCCAGGCGTCATTGGCAAAAATGGTTTGGCAAATGCAACAACAACAGACTCCTCCTACTGAGGAAATGCGCTGAACACGAACTCCTATTCACCAACACAGTAATCCGCCTGCCAAAGCGCAACAAGACGTCTTGGATGCACCCACATTCCAAGCACTGACATCTCATTGACTACGTGATTGTCACGAAAAGAGACCGGCAGGATGTCCGAGTCATGAAGGCCATGAGAAGTGTAGAATGCTGGACTGACCACAGGCTCATAGTCTCCAAGCTCAATATCCAGATTAAGCCTAGCAGAAGACCACAAGGCAAAAAAGTACTCAAAAAGCTCAATGACTCCAAATTCAAACAGGAGTATCGGAAACAGGCATTTGTCGAATAACTGTGAAGCCAGCTAGAAATAATTGATGCGAACTCCGAGAATGTCGAGGAACACTGGGCATCCTTCAGAGACTCTGTGTGCTCAGCTGCATCCAAAATCCTCGGTCCCACCACACGTAAACACCAAAATTGGTTTGATGAGAACAATTCTGCAATACAGAGACAACTGAATGAGAAACATCAGCTTCAAATGGCCTATTTAGAAGACAGCACTTCATCGTGTAAGAAGGCAGCCTTCAACAACATCAAGAGGACTGTCCAATGCAAACTCAGAGAGTTGCAAGACTCATGGCTGAGCAACAAGGCAGACGAGATTCGGTCCTACACAGACAGAAATGACATGAAAAACTTCTATGATACTTTGAAGACAATCCACGGGCCACAGTCATCAGGAACATCTCCAATATTGAGTGCTGACAACACCACACTGCTCATTGACAAAGCAACGATACTACAAAGATAGGCAGAACGCTTCAACAATATCCTCAATCTACAATCATCTATCAATGAGGAGGCAATTGATCGAGTACCCCAAGTGGAAATCAACACATCACTGGCTGATCATCCAGCGCTGACATTAACTTGAGAAAGCAATTAACCTGCAGCCAGAAGGCAAATGACCTGGAGCGGATGCTATAACAGCAGAATTCTACAAAGCCGGAGGCTGGCATATAGCACATAAACTGGTTGAACTCTTCCAGTCAATGTGGACTCAAGTAACTATACCTCAGGAGGACAAGGATGCATCCATCGTCCACTTGTACAAGCGGAAAGGAAACATACAATCCTGCGCCAAACATCGGGACATCTCCTTGGTTTCAGTAGCGTGCAAAAACCTCGCCAGAATTCTGCTGAATCGTTTTGTGCATCACATTGATCACGGGCCTGAGAGTCAATGTGGCTTCAGGAAAGGACGAGGGACCACATACATTTTGTCTGCAGCTCGTCGACTCCAGGAGAAATGCCAGGAACAGAACTCCAACCTGTATACGACATTCATCGACCTGACAAAAGCCTTTGACACAATCGGTCGTGGGAGCCTCTGGAAGATCATGGCAAAATTTGCCAAGAGAAATTCATCTTAATGGTTCGGCAATTCCATGAAGGTATTCTCGCTCGTATCGTGGACGACGGTGAGTCATCTGAACTATTCCCAGACAAAGACTAAGTTACAGGAAGTGACTGTTCGTGATCTCCTGTTCGCTGACAACTGTTCCCTGAATACCAGATCTCAGTATGACATGCAACAGAGTATGGACCATTTCTCTTCAGCTTGTGACATTTTGGTCTCACAATCAGTATCAAGAAGACAGAGGTGATGCACCATACCGCACCAGGAGAGCCTTACGTAGAGCCTACCATCACAGTAAATGGTCAAACCCTCCTTACAGTGGACAAGTTCACCTATCTCGGCAGTACACTGTCACGTGCAGTCCACATCGATGATGAAAGCAACGCCAGACTATTTGGGAGTGCGGAGGCATCCGTCTGCAAACAAAACTGAAGGTCTAATACAAAAGCCATTGTGTTGCCGATCCTGCTGAATGCCTGCGAAACCTGGACAGTGTACAGACGCCATGACAATAAATTACTCCTTCTTTCTTTCTTATATATATATATATATATATATATATATATATATATATATATATATAAACATACATATATATACATATATATACATGCGTATATACATACATATATAAATACATACATACATACATACATACATACATACATATATATATATATATATATATATATATATATATATATATATATATATATATATATATACAGCTAACTTACTCTGTCATCAAAGTCTTTATCGAAAGTTATAAATCTTTATATTGTTTATGTGCTCAGTGTGTTCCCTAAAAACTAAGGCGTTCATTCAAATACAAGTTTTCCCCCATATATTTTCCGTAATTACTTTTTACAAGGTGGTCAACTTGCACTGGTCGCTTGGATAATCGAGCTACTCGGCACCACTGCCTTCTACTGTGTATTATATATGTAGTGAATTTCACAAGAGGAAACAGTAGGATTATACATGTATTTCAACAGTGAAATTCTACAGAGAGGTGGCATAAAGTTATGCCTTGTTTTTAAACAATGTCTAAAGTGCACCGCAACATAAATTTGTAATGAAACAAACAAAAAAAGTATATTTAAAAAAAAATGTTAAAAAATGAAACGAAAAAAATAAAAAAAAGAACTGTGTCGGACCGAACAAGTAAAGTACTTGTTTTGTCCCGAATTAGGTTGAAAGTAAGTGTTGGTGCACGCCTATTTGTTCCAGAGGCAATAGCAATGAACATACAACAAGACCGAAACAAAGTGTGTGAAACAATAACAACTATAAACCGGATTAACATTTCATTGCACAGTACGCTGCATCTGTAGGTTTTGTTTACTATCATGAAGTTTTACATGACGATTAACTATTCCATCGAAAATATCCACATCTAATTGGTAAGATATGTTACATTGCACTTACATGAGACGAACGTTGAAGTGTCTCGAACGTGTTATGTGGTGGTATTCGTGAATCTTCAGATTCATACACCGTCTTACTCGAGTATAATTCGATACAAACTGCAAACTGTATAGACCCAGATCTGCCGTCGCATAATGCGCCGGCAGATCTGGGTCTATGCAGTTTGTAAGGACTAATCAGTAAGAACATCGTGAAAACAAAATAGTGATAATCGTAATATACTAGTGAAAGAAGCCACATATGTAAAGTCAAGTCTAGTTATCAGTATAATTATATGTAACTGAGGGCTACCTCTCTCGAACAGCATCATCATCGAGCATATATCAAATCAAATTTCATGAAACAATTGCATTTACTTTGGTAGGCACACCTTTGCTTAAGTAGCCAACTATACAAAGGTCATCCCTATTAAAATGACAACTCTACGGAGCCCCGGAGAGGACATGAGGTGAAAAATACTATTTCGTTCCCTCAAATTATTATTTCGTTCCCTCAGATTATCATTTCGTTCGCTCAAATTAATAATTCGTTCCCTCAAATTAATATTTCTTTCCCTCAAATTAATATTTCGTTCCCTCAAATCAATATTTCGTTCCCTCAAATTAATAATCACATTAACATTTCGTTCCCTGATACCCACCCTTACAATATTTATTTATGATCTACACTTCTACAGACAGTGATCAAAAGTCTTAACCTGTTCACTTACCGCCTTTCAGGTTTGTGGATAACTACTAAGCACTTAAAAAAGTTACAAGCTGAAAGCTTGAAAATATGTTTTTAAACAGATGTTGATAGAAAAGTGAAATAAAACACAGTAAAATTAATAAATTGACACCTTATTTATACAGTGTTTCCCTCTATCCTTATTTGTGCATCAGAGTTCCCCAAATTTGTAATTTAACCCCCAGTTCTGACACCAAGGGGATTTTTTTACTTTCAATCTTGTACTCCAAGGGGAAACCATGTATATATATATATATATATATATATATATATATATATATATATATATATATATATATATATATATGTTTTCTTCTGTTTCGGTTTCTTGTAGTCTCTGCCTGTTAAAAATAGTTTTTCAACCTTATGTATGTAAATTATGTAGTCTTTAGTTTATGCTATATAATTTGCCGAAATAATTCTCTTGTGTTGCAATCTGTGAACTTGACTGACTTATGTACCAATGTCTATATGTCTCTATCACTTAGCCATTTGTATAATTGTAATTTCAGTGTCATAATCTAGTTTATTTTAGTTTGTCTAGCTTGCTTTAGTTTTACCAACCTTAGCTTGCTTTATGGAATGGAAGTACTCATATAATCTTGCAATCTTATAATAACATACAGGTATAATCCTGCATGATTAAAATAACATATAGGTATAATCCTGCATGATTAAAATAACATATAGGTATAATCCTGCATGATTAAAATAACATATAGGTATAATCCTGCATGATTAAAATAACATATAGGTATAATCCTGCATGATTAAAATAACATATAGGTATAGTCCTGCATGATTAAAATAACATATAGGTATAACATATAGGTATAATCCTGCATGATTAAAATAACATACTGGTATAATCCTGCTTGCTTATAATAACATACTGGTACAATCCTGCATGATTAAAATAACATATAGGTATAATTCTGCATGATTAAAATAACATATAGGTATAATCCTGCATGATTAAAATAACATATAGGTATAATCCTGCATGATTAAAATAACATATAGGTATAACATATAGGTATAATCCTGCATGATTAAAATAACATATAGGTATAATCCTGCATGATTAAAATAACATATAGGTATAACATATAGGTATAATCCTGCATGATTAAAATAACATACTGGTATAATCCTGCATGATTAAAATAACATATAGGTATAATCCTGCATGATTAAAATAACATATAGGTATAACATATAGGTATAATCCTGCATGGTTAAAATAACATACTGGTATAATCCTGCATGCCAATAGTAACATAATTTCAGTTATCTTGATTACTAATCTTACTTTTTACTGAATTTAGGTTGAATTTGGGTTGAATTCTTATTTTATGCTGTCAGTTTAATTCCTCTTTAGAACTAATGCTGTATCCTATTTTTATATATGCACACATATACTAAGTATTGCTTTTTAATGCAAGTATTATAAGTATTGGGCTTCTCCTATAATACCTCAAATTTGTCTATATTCAATCTACATTCTCATGTCCTCGAAGGGGAGTCACCTAGAGCTAACATTTCATCAAACATTTCCCATTTTGTATTATTTTGTTTCTAATGTATATTCCTCACACACTTCCGCAAAAAATCAAGATTTAGTTCTGCAAATCACGGGACTACATAATTCATATTTGTATGGTTTTCATCAGCGCGCCTCGTCTACTGTATCATAAAAAATTTGAATTTGTAGTGAGTTTCAAACTCTACATGTGGTATGAAGTTTAATATCTGTAGATCTACCTAGATCTATAGTTTGTCTTCTGTATGTATCATCAAGTTCAAGTCCAGGCTACGATTCTGAGGGCATTTTTACATATGGCTTCACATTTGTATTGTTTATCTCTATTCATTGTTTTTTTTCAGGTGACAGTCTCTTTCCTGTTAGGTATCTTAAAATTCGTTTAGATTCATATTCAATCTACAATAAAAATCTACCGATTGTTCATACATTTTAAAGAAAGGAACACTTCAATATAAAAAAAACGTGCAGTTCACATTCCAATGACTTCTCGAATTCACCGTGCATGGCCAGATGTCTGACATGCAAAAGTGAAGAAACCATTGAAAAAATATCACACTAATTACATATCTTGTATACAAATCACATTTATCATCTCAACTAAGTAGTAAATTGATCTCCAAACCTAAACAAATATGTTGTTGCCTGTCTAATGTCTACTGACACGTTACGCTGCAGACGAATTCACTGTTTCTATTTAAGGAATATTAATTTGAGGGAACAAACTAATAACTTGAAGGAACGAAATATTAATTTGAGGGAACGAATTAATAATTTGAGGAACGAAATATTAATTTGAGGGAACGAATTATTAAATTTGAGGGAACGAATTATTATTTTGAGGGAACGAAATACTAACTTGAGGGAACGAATTATTAATTTGAGGGAACAAAATATTAATTTGAGGGAACGAAATAGTATTTTTCACCTCATGTCCTCTGCGGGGCTCCGTACAACTCCCTATACCAGTTTACTACATATTAAAACCGTCATTTTGGTTTACATATTAAAACCGTAATTTTGGTTCACTGTAGATGCGGAGAAGCCAATCCCCCACATCACCCGTGTTTCAATATTCAGACTCTATTCAGTCGAAAAATGTCTTACTGAATCAACATTTATCGTATAATTGACGAAAGTAATGTTTTAGTTTAATATATTTTATTTGATCATCACGCCTGTTGTATTTCTGTCTCATAAGCATAGATTGATCCATACTCTTTGTGAATTATATTGAATCGATTGTTACCACGCTTTATGCACACATGTCCATGTGGAAAAACCCGGTCAAGTTAAAATTAGACTAAGTACTAATTGTTAGGATTGGTATTACTTGGGGATTTCTCTGTACAGAAGATGACTCATAAATGAATCGAGTGTATCGGAGACGCACAACAACATTGCAGGTTTACCTGGGCTAAGCCCGTTTTAAGATATTTTATCTCTATGGACGGCCGTTTTATATATATATATATATATATATATATATATATATATATATATATATATATATATATATATATTCAATTCGATATATAGCTCTCTACTTGTTTGGAGAGCTCTCCAAATAAATTATAGAGCTCTACAATTGATTTAGAGACTTCTATATATCAGAGAAGAACTGTATTGATTTGACGTATGCAAAAAAGCACATAGTCAATACCATACATAATTCATATACAATGCACTGTTGCATAAATAAATAAATAAATAAATAATGGGGATAGAAACCTGTGTACACATAAATCCTCAGACACACACAGAGAGAGAGAGAGAGAGAGAGAGAGAGAGAGAGAGAGAGAGAGAGAGAGAGAGAGAGGAAGAGAGAAGAGAATCTAAGTTGGAATGCATTATACACAGATTTACCTAAGTATTTTACAGTTGTTAAATCTTCATTTTTAAGTAATTGTAGTAGTTTATAAATGCTTGGTTTCTGCCAATACTAAGGATCAATATAAGATTTTCTATGTGAGGGGTGTAGAGGACAGATTAAGACATAATGGTATTATCTTCGACCTCATTATTTACACAAAGTTCACATTTCCCTTCATGCCGTTCCTTTCCTAGAAGTCTACCAGTCTCGATACTTAATGGGTGTGATGAAACCCCTAATTTACTTAAAGCCTTTCTGTGGCTGGCATTTGCAATTATACTAAGATAAGAAGTGATTTAGAAGATATCTTTTCTATCTTTATACATCTATAAAGTTTTCGAATAAACTGCTGAACTCCAGTCAGAGTGAAAGATCTGTTTTAGTCTCTGGTTAAAAAGCGATAAAAGGAAGATATTTGGACTTAATTAGGGTAATACCAGACTTCTCCAAATCCTGAGATTAATATTATATTTCTCACATTAGAAACCCAGTTTTTATAACTCTTCCGTTCTCAATTGTTATGCATTCATTGGTATATTTTTCGAAGAATACAAATTGTTTGTGTTTAACAATTTGAACCAATACTTTTTGATGCGCACATATCTATGTAGATAAAGTGGATATGGGCCCAACTCTATATATACAAACATATTTTTGGTAGAAAGTTTAAAATCTGATAACCACTTGCGCTATTTACTACGTACCCGTTCTATATTGTCTGCTTTCAAAAATCCCCATTAAAGCAAAATTGGGGATACAAAAGAATAAAATAAATAACACATTATATTCACTGGACATTGTTGATTATTAGCATTATTCAGAAGTATATTTATTGCTTTGACACCTTTGCCAGCAATAGTATCTGTAGCACATCGAAACGATCCTCTGTTGGTAAAAACAAGTCCTAAATAATTAAAATTATCCACAATGTCTAGAAACACATCTCCGTACTTAAATAAAACGTCTAGTCTACTAACTCTTTGATAAAAATCATAACCTTTGTTTTATCAATATTTACAAATATATTCCATCTTATACAGTATGCGTTTAACTTATCTAAGGATGTTTGTAGACCATCTGCTGTCTCTGAAAATATCACCGTATCATCAGCAAACAATAAAAGATATAAAGACATTTCTTCTAGAATGATGCCAGCTTCTATATTTGATTGTAATGCAATTTCCAGTTGATTCATATAAACAGAAAACAGAAACAGAGAGAGTTTTTCTCCTTGAAGAAGCCCAAGTGAACAATCGAAATAGTCTGAGTGCGAGTTTAAGGGCTTTACACATAGCTACACTGAGCTGTATAGTTCTTATTACTTTTAACATTTTCACAGTCACTCCACATTTTACTATTTTTTGCCATAGACTTGTCCTTTCTACATAATCAATAAAGGCACAAAAAGGCGTTTTCTTTTCATCGAGTGGCATTTGAATAAAAAAGTTTAATATAAAAATGGCGTCTACTATACTATTATTTTTCTTAAAACCAAAGTGTACATCAGTGATAATATCATATTTAATGACCCAAGAGGAGAGTCTTTGATTTAATATGCTAGTGACAACTTTTCTTATACAGCTAAGCAGTGTTATTCCTCTAATATTATTTGCATCGGAATAAGATCCTTGCTCCCATTTGAAGGATAAATACCGCTGCTAAATATCATATTAAAAAATTTCAGCGTGCAATTTGATAAAATTGGAAATGATTCAATAACGTATTCATTCAAAACTGTGTCAAGACCTGGTGCTGTATTATTGCTTAATTTTTTTTTTATAGCTCAGCTAAGTTCTTCAATTACGATTGGATTATCCAACTCTGCAAATATCGGTTCGCTTAAATACTCAGTTATATCTTCGTCTTGTATGCTTATACTCTGCTCTAATTGACCAGTATTATTTTTGGCAAGGCTGTTGCGAGTTTCTCAAAAACCAAAGAGCATTATCTTTAATATGAAGATTAAATTTCCCTTCCTGAAAATGCAACATTTTTTTCACAATATCGATTTGCATTTTTAATAATAAAGACCGTCAGTGCTTCAACGTTTTCATCGATTGTGTTTTGCTCTATGAGTTCAATAGTACCACCATTAAAGTGTGTGTCCAGTTCCCCCAATGTCTCGTTGTATATCAGCAAGGAACGCGTTTTACAATCATGATTCCATTTATATTGTAGCATTATAAATTAAAAATAATTCTGAGGATTAATTGCGGTTTTTAACGAGAAGGACAATGCACTATGATTTGCAAATTCTGTAAATATATGTAATCTGAAGTTTTAAAGAAGGAGAAATTATTCTCAGTAGTCAAAACATAGTCAATTGAACTTTCTCCATTTGTTGTGAAACATGTGTACTGACCCTTATCTGCATCGTAATCTAATCTTCCATTTACAGTGCGTATACCAGTGCTCTTACATAAGTCGAGTAGGTGATTACCAAAATTGTTACTGTTGTGGTCATGATTAGCACGTGGAATTGGAAGGTCGGTAGTATTTACCTCGTTGTACGTTATGAAGGTAGAGTCATTTTCTATGTAATCCGTCTTTAAACTGGTCCTACTATTAACATCTCCCGCTACTATAAAGGTTCCCTTTTGCGTGTAATGATTGACTTCCATGTGTAGTTTACCAAATAAATCGAAATTAAGAAGAGTATGTATCGGTGATTGTTCAGGTGGAATATAAACAAAGCAATGTAAACATCATCATCAAAATCAAAGTAACCCTTTTCTAATCTTAACCAAACAATACAATCAAAGTAACCCTTTTCTAATCTTAACCAATCAATACAATCAAAGTAACCCTTTTCTAATCTTAACCAAACAATACATTCAAAGTAACCCTTTTCTAATCTTAACCAATCAATACATTCAAAATGACTTTGTACAACTTTTATCAGACTGCTTTGTATATATTACAATACCTCCCCTGGCACGTTTTGCTTTTTTCTTAACGAATTTTCTGGGGAAATGATCAACTTGATAACCATACAAATCTATGTCAGCATTTCGTTTAGTCCATGTTTCTAACAAGTATATTACGTCGAATTTCGAGAGAAATTCAATGAACTGATTTTTTTTCTTTTTTCTCTTTCGTAAGCCCTTCTACATTCCATGGCAATATCTGAACCGATCCATTTTTTCTCTTCGCTCGCCTATTCTGATTTCATCTCTTGAATGAGCGGGTCTCTCTGATCATCACCTTCAACGTAATCATGGTGCTCGTTATGTACGTTGCGTGCTCATGGTCTATGTTGTTCGTATTTGGGCTCGACATGTAAACAAGGATATATAAGATACATGTAGTCAGGTCTCTCAACAGAATTTCAGGATGAGAAGTTTTGTACTCTTCATCCTATTATTTTCTGAGACACTCACCCACATGCTTGACTTGACAGCCATTAATTTAGCTAATTAGATAAATCAAAGGCTTCTCAAATTTGGTGTTTTTATTTTCTTATGTGTTTATTTATATATTAACTTACTGTTTTAAAATTCATTTAATTTCAGATAGTATTAATTATTGTATTTATTTCATGATTAAAAAACTATTTGTTTATAATAGATGGTTAGTCTGATGCATTGATAGATATGCATGGGTACAGTATGTAACATTCAGATTCACTCGGACACTAATCAATTTAATATGGTTATGAATATATTGATATTACAAATATTTTGTAATGCATACATTTGATTACTTGGTTATTAAAACTGATGAAGCAGAACTGATCCTCATGTTGTTAGCAGTATATATGAACTTACAGGAAATGTATAGTTTCAGATTTGATCGAAGCCAGATGAACACTTGCAATTTTACTGATTAAATGGTCTGTTGGTGAAACCATCTGAAAATGACCGTGGCATTTCCATTTCAGATGAAATCATAGCCAGACACTTGGCAGCGTTCTCACTAACCCGGGAGCTACGTGACAATAGAGTTTGACGCACAATTTTTCTGGTAGGGAGTCCCTCGGACGTTCCTGGTTTCAAAATGGTAACCACTTTGAAGCTCTCGCTCCCATCCTCTTAAGCGTGACAAAATTAATAAAGAGAGCAGTTAATATTTTATTTTAAGGAAGTTGGGCTTGGATGCCTAGAAACACTATTTAGAGACCACTTCAAATGAATAAGAGATCTCTGTAATTGATTTTAAGAGGTCCCTAATTCATTTGAAGACCTCTTTAATTCGTTTATAGATTTGTCGAACCAATGTCGACTTAGAGAGGTCTACAATTGAATTAATGCTCTCACTTATTCATTTGTATATGTTTCCAATTGAATTAGAGAGATATACAATTGAATTAATGCTCTCATTTAGTCATTTGTATATGTTTCCAATTGAATTAGAGAGGTATACAATTGAATGAATGATCTCACTTATTCATTTGTGTAGGTCTCCAATTGAATTAGAGAGGTCTACAATTCAAATATAGACATCAACAATTATTAATTGAGGCCAATTATTGAATTAGAGAGGTCTCTAATTGATTGATAGAGCTCTCTAATTTCTCTGATTGATATACAGAGCTCTCGATTTCATTTGGAGAACTCGCTAAAAAAAAACAAAAAAAAAAGCAAAAACAACAACATAGAGCTCTATATAGAATTGAATATATGTCAAAACGGCCGTCCATATGTCTCGAGTCTTTCGTTAGTTTTTATTGGGCAATAAGAGTAAGTGTCTTGCCTAAGGACACAAAACGGTAGCCTACCCAGCCTGCTCAAACATGAATGAGAGAGTACTATCAGTCATTATGTCGGACCGTCTGGGCACGTCAAACTTCTTCTTTATTTATAGACACAACTGTTGTTGTTCGTCCTTCGATCATGACAGTACTAACTGGTTTGGCTCTGTGAGTACTCGAGTGACTGATAAGGCCAATTTGTGCTCTGAACTGTCTGTGTCACAATGGACAGGAGATGCCGCTTGGGGTTGCTTGATCAATATAGGACGTCCTGCAGTTCTGAGATTTACGCTCCACGCGCTTCTGCACTGTTTAAAAGTTTCTCTATAAACTGTCTCTTAAAGGTCGATTATGGAGGTTTCTGTTTCAGTTTATTTTTTAACTTCCATATTATTACACAATTATATTGCGCTGTTTATGAATAATTATGTTAAAAAGTATGATCCTCACAAAAGTAGGCGCAGGTATTATCTACCCCAAATCTGTATGCAAAACTGACGTATCACTATAACCAAATAATCGCCAGCGTAGAGATTATAGTGTAGGAAACTGGCCTACTGCCAGAGCAGAGATAACCAAGCCTGATCATTATCATTGCACATCTAAAATTGGAGCATTCTGTGTTGACACTTACGACATGTGAATTGCTATGAGTGCTTTAGTAAATACCTACAATTTGTATATGATATATAGTGGCAGCCGGCAAGATTCCGGTTCAAATTTCTGTACCCTATGAAAGGGGACGGCTTATTTTTGCAATATTCTTCTACTTCTCCCCTTCTCCCCCTTCTCTCTCTCTCTCTCTCTCTCTCTCTCTCTCTCTCTCTCTCTCTCTCTCTCTCTCTCTCTCTCTCTCTCTCTCTCGCACACACACACACACACACAGAGTAGATTTTAGACAAAAAAATACCTCGTAATAATATTTAATATTGAAAGTGAAGGAATAAGAGAGTATTTGCCAAAGTATATTGTCCTGGTTTTGGGGGTTTGATTTATTTCAGTTGTCAAACGGAAGTTTCAGTACTGTTATTCAAATCTAAGTCACATGAGCTTTTGTATGAACATGTCAGTTTTGTATTACAGTCGTAGGTGTTTAATAACAATGTATAGCCGTGAAAACCGAAACACTGACTCAATAAGGTAATTATATATTCTTGATGATGTGTTTACTTGCTTTTCCTTTCTTTTTCTTTTATTTAATATATTCCTATGGTATAAAAGGCGGTGATTCGATCATAGTTTCGATCAATAAAATCTGCTATTGTTTACGACATGTTCTTCATTCAATAAAGGAATTACTCTGCCATGAATGCTGTGTACCGAAATCTGTTTTTAGGATGCAATTTTACAACAAAAATGTTTAATATCTATTGTTTATTGAATTGGAACCGAAAAATATTCCTGTGGACGAATTGTTTTGCCAAACAATGAGTCCAAACGAATATTTCTCGGTACAAATTCAATAATCTATTTATTATATACTTTAAAATAAATGAAAACATGAAAACGCCATTTTGGTTGAAATAAAAACCTAAACATAATTTTTTTATCTAAAAGTTTAATTTCTTCATCTTCACTCAAATGAATTTAAAGACCTCTCCCATTGTAAAGTCTCAATGAATGAATGAATCCCATTCGTACTTACTTCTTTGTAACGCCATGTAATAACAGTGACGTGTGTGGAGCTGTGACCTTAAGTTGCTGGTTCATGGCGGGAAAAATATTAGTACTTGTTTTCGTTTTACCGTTAAGTATCTACACTTCTGCAATAAATCATGCATTAACGTTATTTGAACATATTCTTTTTCTTTCAAGTAGAATATATGTGATTTTTTATACAAAACAACTCATGATTGTACTATGTCTCCGCCCTTTCATTTCTTCAAAGGATGAATGTTGAATATTCCCTAGTCGTGGTCAAGAAGATAGCATTCTCAAATTAGGAGAGATGAATATTCCCTAGTCGTGGTGAAGAAGATAGTATTCTCAAAGAATGAATGATGAATATTTCCTAGTCTTGGTCAAGAAGATAGCATTCTCAAAGGATGAGGGATGAATATTCCCTAGTCGTGGTCAAGAAGATAGCATTCTCAAAGGATGAATGTGGAATATTCCCTAGTCGTGGTCAAGAAGATAGCATTCTCAAAGAATGAATGATGAATATTTCCTAGTCTTGTTCAAGAAGATAGCATTTTCAAAGAATGAATGATGAATATTTCCTAGTCTTGGTCAAAAAGATAGCATTCTCAAAGGATAAATGTGGAATATTCCCTAGTCGTGGTCAAGAAGATGACATTCTCAAAGGATGAGTGATGAATATTTCCTAGTCTTGGTCAAGAAGATAGCATTCTGAAAGGAAGAGTGATGAATATTACGTAGTCTTATTCAAGAAGGTAGCATTCTCAAAGGATGAGGGATGAATATTCCCTAGTCGTGGTCAAGAAGATAGCATTCTCAAAGGATGAGAGATGAATATTCCCTAGTCGTGGTGAAAAAGATAGCATTCTCAAAGAATGAATGATGAATATTTCCTAGTCTTGGTCAAGAAGATAGCATTCTCAAAGGATAAATGTGGAATATTCCCTAGTCGTGGTCAAGAAGATGACATTCTCAAAGGATGATAGATGAATATTTCCTAGTCTTGGTCAAGAAGATAGCATTCTGAAAGGAAGAGTGATGAATATTACGTAGTCTTATTCAAGAAGGTAGCATTCTCAAAGGATGAGGGATGAATATTCCCTAGTCGTGGTCAAGAAGATAGCATTCTCAAAGGATGAGAGATGAATATTCCCTAGTCGTGGTGAAAAAGATAGCATTCTCAAAGAATGAATGATGAATATTTCCTAGTCTTGGTCAAGAAGATAGCATTCTCAAAGAATGAATGATGAATAGTTCCTAGTCTTGTTCAAGAAGATAGCATTCTCAAAGGATGAGTGATGAATATTCCCTAGTCGTGGTCAAGAAGATAGCATTCTCAAAGGATGAATGTGGAATATTCCCTAGTCGTGGTCAAGAAGATGACATTCTCAAAGGATGAATGATGAATATTTCCTAGTCTTGGTCAAGAAGATAGCATTCTCAAAGGATGAGTGATGAATATTCCCTAGTCGTGGTCAAGAAGATAGCATTCTCAAAGGATGAATGTGGAGTATTCCCTAGTCGTGGTCAAGAAGATAGCATTCTCAAAGGATGAATGATGAATATTTCTTAGTCTTGGTCAAGAAGATAGCATTCTGAAAGGAAGAGTGATGAATATTACGTAGTCTTATTCAAGAAGGTAGCATTCTTAAAGGATGAATGATGAATATTTCCTAGTCTTGGTCAAGAAGATAGCATTCTCAAAGGATGAGGGATGAATATTTGTAGTTGTGGTGAAGAAGATAGCATTCTCAAAGGATGAATGATGAATATTCCCTAGTCGTGGTCAAGAAGATGACATTCTCAAAGGATGAATGATGAATATTTCCTAGTCTTGGTCAAGAAGATAGCATTCTCAAAGGATGAGTGATGAATATTCCCTAGTTGTGGTCAAGAAGATAGCATTCTCAAAGGATGAATGATGAATATTTCCTAGTCTTGGTCAAGAAGATAGCATTCTCAAAGGATAAATGATGAATATTTCCTGGTCTTGGCCAAGACGATAGCATTCTCAAAGGAGAAGAAGCATAAATGTGAACAGTGAATGCGCAAAGAGAGAACAGGAGAATGGAATACGTAGGAAATTTTAAAGAAACAAAACAGCTCGATAAGCTCGTGAGCTTATCTGATTTTTTAAATTTAAGTCGGATCACCGATAAAAGAAACAAACCAGGTACTAAAGCTCAGAAAAGTGAAAGAAAGTTTCTAAAATTAATTCTTCTCGTCATTGTGCAGGTTGCACAGTGTTAAAAAAGAATGGTTGATCACCTTATCATCGAGTGCAGCACGCTAACCGTGAATGAGTACAAAAATCATGACTAGCTGGCACTGGATATACACTGACAGCTGTGCGAGAAATACGGGATGAAATGCAGGGTCAAATTAGTGCGATAAAAAGGCAGAATAATGAATTTGAAAAGAACATCCTTTCCTACCTATGATAGTACACAAGATGTCAGATATTAGACTGGACGACAAGGAGACCTGGGTGCTGTGTGTAACTGCCTTGAGGATCAGCTCGAATAGCGGGGGCAAGAAAACCGATAAAACAACTCCTTCCCAGCCGTGTATACGGGTTTCAAGGACTACCCTCACAGATTTTCGGTCTGGGCTACGCCCATGAGAGAGGACCCTGATGCACATCATTTGCATAATACTATATGAAATGCTTTCAAAATTTATGAGTGTACTTCAGCTGAAATCTTTCTTTATTTTTCTGCTTAAAGATTACTTAATGCGCTTGAAATGATGAATCGGAACTGACCGATGGCATGGTTCCCTAGCATCAATACATGTCAAGCATAAGTATTATGCATTCTTCCTGAACCAGGCAGACCTGATGTTTACATGATGGAACATTTCAACGTGCTATATCTTTGTTAATCCGTATTAAGAAATATTTCTGACTGCTTTAGTTTTCTTTACCATGGATACATCTACAACCACAGGCATGTCTCATACGTTTTTCTAGACGGTTCGAGGAAGCGATGTGTCAATCTTAGACCCCGCGGAGGGCAAACATATGGAGAAAAACATTAAAATAATTTTAAAAAGTTAGATAAAAGGCCTTGCTAAAAGATATCTGACCATGCAACTACTATTAATGAGCTATACAACAACAGCAACAACAACAACAATAATAATAATAATAATAATAATAATAATAATAACATTAATAAGAGAAGCAATATCAACATGACCTTATATACGGAATTAATAATAAATAGTAATATGAACCTAACTTGCTCAGTATTACAAACTTTAATGGTGAAAAAAGTTGATATAAGATTCATATATCCTTTTTTCCCCAGAAGTAAATAACGTATTTTCTACGCTTGACAATAAATAGATTTCACATACCGGATCGGTCGCAGCCCGGGTTACCAATGACTGCGCCATCCGCTGGACACCAGGACGGAGGTGATAAGTATGCTACTGGTGCAACTACCATCAAAGTACGGGCAAGAGATAACATCACCATTGGAACATGGAATGTCAGGAGATTAAGACCAGCAGGGAAACTTGAGGAGCTAACCCATGAGATGGGAAGATACCAATGGCACATCCTTGGACTCTGCGAGATGCGCTGGAAATATTTCTGGAGACCAAGCTGTACCAAACGTACCACTGACCACAACAGAGGTTGACCACCCGATCCTCAGGGACGAAGTAGAGGCTGCAGTAAAGGCACTAAAGAAGGGGAAGTCAGCTGGGGTAGACAATATACCAGCAGAACTTGTTCAAGCATGAGGAACTTCCATGATAGATGTCCTCACAACAATCTGCAACCAAATCTGGCAAACAGGAGAATGGCCCACCCCATGGACCCAGTCTCTGATCGTGACTCTTCCTAAAAAAAGGGAATCTACAACTGTGCCAGAACTACCGAACAATCAGTCTCATCTGTCACCCAAGCAGGGTTATGCTTAAGATCATCCTCAACAGACTGAAATCCCAAGCAGAGCACATCATTGCCGAAGAACAGGCAGGTTTCAGAGCAGGACGTAGCACTACAGAACATGGCTTAGCAGGAGATGAAGAAGAAATGGAAACCTTAGTGAACCGTCTCAGTCAAGCATCACTAAGATATGGGATGGAGATCAACGCTAAAAGGACAAACCTAATGACAAACAACCCGAGTGGCATCCAAAAGGAAATAAGACTGAATGGACAGAAGCTGGGCACAGTAACAAGCTTCAAGTACCTAGGTGCTGTCGCCTCTGATGAAGGTTCAAGACCTGAGGTTCTTTCCAGGATTGCGCAGAAACAGCTGCTCTGGCTAGGCTGAAGCCTATTTGGAAAGACAGCAACATCCCGCTTGGGTCCAAGATCAAGCTTATGCGCTCCCTTGTCATGTCCATATTCCTATATGCATGTGAGACATGGACCCTAACAGCAGAATTAGAGAGAAGAATCCATGCCTTAGAGATGAGATGTTATCGAAGGATCCTGAAAATCTCATACTTAGACCCCGTCTCTAATGCGGAGATGCGCACTAAAATCCAAGGTGCAATTGGACCTTATGAAGATCTGCTCACCATTGTAAAGAAACGCAAACTAAGATGGTATGGTCACGTCTCACGCTCAACTGGCCTGTCAAAGACAATCCTACAGGGCACAGTGAGAGGAAAGAGAAAACGAGGCAGACAGAAGAAGAGATGGGAAGACAATATCAAAGAGTGGACAGGCATATACGTTGCAAAGTCCCAAAGAGCAGTGGAGACCAGGGCAAAATGGAGAGAGATTGTCGCAAAGTCATCAGTGGCGCCCCTACGACCAGCAAAGTTACGGGAGAAATGAAAAATGAAAAAATAACTTATTTTCTATGCTTGTTTCTTAAAACATCATATCGAAGCATGAAGCAAAATATTGTACACAGGCTATTATTTCAGTTTTAGAAAAATAATTCTTAACCCCGGGAGAATCAGGAATGAGGATAAGAAAACCAGTTTATTTTTAACTGAGCAATCAGAAAACAGCTTCGGATGCGTAATGATGTAATATGTGCACTACGGGCCTAGATATCATATCATAATAGGTGAATGTTGAAATGTCACATTTCTCGATTGCTTTGTTGTCGTATCATGACACAGGTTATTGTGGACAGGTTTTATAAATAAGCAACTTGTGAGTTTTTCCTCCTAGCTATTGGGTAATGGCACAACATACTGACTTTGTACGCTTCGTTGTTCAAACTGCTAAAATCGACAAAGATATAATATTTGCTCTAATATAAAACACAATGAATTCGTGAAAATATACTGTTATACTTACTCCTTAGCTTATTATACCCTAATTACGAATTGTCTACCTTGATTTTAGTAGATCTGAAAAACAGTTAACAGCTGTTCTTTTTAGTTACATGTCATACCGAAATATATTTTTAAAATTCCCATTGTTGTTCTATATTCCTTTTTACAAGTTCAGTTTTAACAAAACCTGATTAGATTTGTGTTTATGGCATAGGTATGAAGCCAGAATTTTGATTCAGAAATAATGGTAAAACAGGATTGAATAGTGGCGGCAACCTGTTTGCCGTAGGATGCGTTCCGTATGCATGTTTTCACTTGAGAACCTCTTGGACTTTTTAAATGAGTGCGGTTTATTAAAAAAAAATGTTGACTTTGTATTTCAAGGATTTTTTACCTTGTATTGTCTTTTTTATGTTTTGTATGCCGTTTTGGGGATTTTTTTTTTTTTTTTTTTTTTACATCTTTACCTCATGATGCATATTTGCTTTTGGTGAGAGGGATTTATCTTGCAGGAGTTCGGGGATTTTTGTTTTTACATCTTTACCTCATGATGCATATTTACTTTTGGTGGGAGGGGTTTATCTTCCAGGGGTTTTAGTAAGATTTATACTATATCATATTTGCTACATGGCTTATGCTTGACACCATATCGCCAGGATTGTGTTGATGTGCTGTTAAACCCTATACATACAAACATACATACATACATACATACATACATACATACATACATACATACATACATACATACATACATACCCTCTTAATTATACGGCATTGGTCATACAACCATAATGTTTTATACAATAAACAGACGATTAATCTGAAAATGCATGTCTAACGTATACATGGCTGTCACAAATGTCCGTATGATAATGCATGTCTAACGTATGCATGGCTGTCACAAATGCTCGTATGATAATGCATGTCTAACGTATGCATGGCTGTCACAAATACCCGTATGATAATGCATGTCTAACGTATGCATGGCTGTCACAAATGCCCGTATGATAATGCATGTCTAACGTATGCATGGCTGTCACAATTGCCCTTATAATAATCTCACCGTCACCGATAGTCCTAATTGGTTATAATTATTTGCACGCGATATTTTCACGAATTATTCTTGGTCCTTGCCCTATGTTATCTGTTGCCGTTGGAGACCATATTAGAAAACATTATAATCGTCAATATGTTCTTTCATATCTGTTTTTATATGATGTATATTACTTTGTGACACATTTGGCATGACATGTTTTAGCCTGACAATAAATAATGCCTGATTCAGTGTAAGGTAGCACAAAACTATTTCAGATGATTGGTCATGGGTAAATTAATGATTGAAGAGACATTCATACTTCCTCTCAACGTTTCTCTCTGCTTATTTGCAGTGTTGTCAAGAATGCATGATTTCACGATATATGCTCAACGGGACGATTTTTGTGCAGAAAAGCATTCATGTTAACTGGGTTTGAGATTAACCTTTGGCCTACAATATGCGTCAGCAGTTGTATATTTTATCTGAGGTTTGTTTTTTACGTGTTTACCATAATTTTCATATTAAGTGATTTTGTGAAAATGGTCAATTCATAGTCCACTTTTTCTTCTTTAAACTAATATCTGGTACACAATTGTCATCGCCTTTTATAAGAAATATCTCCGATTTTGTTTAGTATAGGTTCTTTATGGGGCTGAAAATAGCGAGTTTTAGAGATATTCATGCATTGCCGGGGAGAGAGTTGTTGTGAATATAGAGGGGATTATTACAGAATGATCAGCTTTGTTGTACCAGTCTTTTTACTGATTCAGTTTCTCCATTCTCTGGCGTGTTTGAAAGGTATACATGTAATGGTTATCGAACTTTGTTTTGATACGGGTGGCTTCAAAGGTGAGAGAGTACATCATCGACCGCGGCCGTAGCAACAAATTGTTTCGTGCTACCTTAATGAGCATTTACATACTGTTCAGGCTTGCTTCTTCGGATATTAATTACCTACATAAAATTGACTCACGTTAATCTTGGCCCTGAATTACACATAAGTATGATTTTAAAAAATGAAACCTCATGAAACATACTCCAGCACCCAGCATACTCACACCCACCCCCTTTTTCTATGTATGGAGCTATAGAAAATTGCAGTTTTAAACAAGCGAACTACGCCTTTTTCACCATTGCAACGTTAGTAATGGTAATATACAGCAAATTTGAAACATTCACCACTTACCTCTCAGATATCTAGCTATTGAAAACCGATCTAATAGTGACCAGAGTCAAAGGTCATACAGTGCAAAAAAAAAGTCATATTTTTTTCTATTTTGAGGCACTTTAGGCAAGAAAATAATTACCAAATTATTCATAATTAAGAAGATTATATCACGAGTTGGGAGACAGATTATTTGACAAACTTTCAAATTTTCCTTAAGGTAGCACTAATCAGTTTCTTATAATTGGCCATGGGATACGTTTTTGATTCAAGAGACACCCGTACTTTATTTACCACCGTGTTTTTCCTAGTTATTTAAAGTGGTATCAAGCATGTATGATTTCATGTTGTGTGCACAATGGAATGATTCTAGTATAGAAACACATTTGTGTTAGCTGGGTTCGAGATTATAATATTTGGCCTGCAATGTGCATAAGCGGCTGCCCATTTTCTCCTAAATCTGATTTTATGTATTTGCGATAATTTTGATAGTGAGTGATTTTATAGAAAATCGGTCCGTTCATGGTCCACTTTTCTCTTCATTAAAGTAATATCTGGGACGCAGTTGTCATTGCCATAAATATGAAATATCTCCGATTTTGTTTAGTGTAAATTATTTGTGGGGTTGAAAATCGCAAGTTTGATGCTCACGCGTTGTTGCGGAGGTGGTTAGTGTGACTATAAAGGGGGTAATCATAAAATAGTCAACTTTGTTATGACAATTCGATTCAGTTTCTCCATTCGCTTGACGAGTTTGAAATGTATACATGTTAATGGCTATGAAACTTTATTTTGATATCGGGTGGCTTTATAGGTGAGAGGTTACATCCTCGACCGCAGATAGAGCCGAAAACTGTTTATTGCTACCTTAGATATGTCCCCAGAACCCTCGATGGCCATATTGAAGAAATGGGTGGCATTACACGATTGGACCAATCTAAGATCTTCTGTTCGATTCAGTCAGTATTCCGTGTATTACGAGCATTCGCGCATTAGAAAATCTAACTTGACCTATTCTTAAGATTGTTACCCATTCTATGTACAAACTTTAATACGCCTGAAATACATATTACGCAGCGATGTGATCAGTAAAACCAATATAGTGGGCGTTTGCTATTTCATTTTTAAGGTGATCGTGGCAAGCTTTTTCAAAGTTGTAAGAACAGCTTATGTGATGAAATTTTACTTTAGATGGAGAAATGCTGCCGTACACTGGCAGAGAATTAATGCAAAACAATTTCAATATTTGTATTTATTGTTGACAAAAATACCTAAAGCAACACATTTAAATTTGACTTCAGTCTATCAAGTAATGCGTGCTCTTGATGCGCTTCATTTGTCAATGATATTTGAATAGGTTGATTTTGACATTTGATGGATTAAAAGTTCTGCTTTACGACTTAATGGCAATTTATACCACACACACACACACGCACCCCAAAAGAATCTATAATATCTTTCGAAAGTAGTGATAAGTTTTATTTGCTATAGAGAGTCTTTGGAAGCTCTGTGTGCCATTTTGCCCTTGACTCCAAACAATTATTGTAACCATGCAAATTAACTGTATCTCCAAACGACACATAACTAATTAAGTGTCTTTTATTCATTAAAATAAATGCAAATGAGCTCTTTAATATTTAACTCAGTAGTCGTTGTAATGATATTTTTTTAAAATTTGCACAGATGAACAACCCCACCGCACAAATGAACAGCCTCTCCTTTAATCTCCTTTAAGTTTGGTGCAATCTTTATTATACATTATGGAAAGTTGTCTGATTATCAAAAAGGTTTTTTTCTTTAAAATGTATGCCAAAATAATGGGCAATTTATTTTTAGTAATAGTATATCACGGATTAATATGACGATATAATTATCGTGTTCAATGTTTTTCCTCTTTCCGTTTCCTTATTAATTGTGAGTGCAACGTGACTAATTTATAAATATAAAGACAACTAAAGGGGGATATAAAATAACAAGTTTATACGATGAGAAATGTCAAAACAAAGTGACGAACATATTTTGCATGTGTGTATATATCACTTTTTTATATATATATATATATATATATATATATATATATATATATATATATATATCACGTTTTAATACCTGAGACGAGGGATTGTATAATAGCATGTAAATGGACTTTGACAACACATACAAATAAAAGACAAAAGCTGATATAGACGATAAGAGAAACACTGTCCTCCGTATTAGTCAACTATGTCAACATTCTTCCAAAAATTGCCTGTATTATATTCGCAAACGACACTATTCACAGCATATGATACATGTAGATCGTAAAAAAACAGGAAGAAAAAGAAGGAAAATTGAAGACATTTGATACTTTTAACATTCACTTGGTTTACGAATAGTCACACCAGATTCACTCAGCAAGTTTTCAGTCATTTTTTGTCCATCATTTTTCTATATTTTTTAAAAATGAAATCCAACGCAAAATTCAAAATGCACCAAAACTTCCCTGCAGGCACAACATATACATATCAGCATAGGTTATGATGCATTTTCTGGAAATAGTTGCATTTGCATGAAATGACTGGAATATTTAGTGCAAGTGACCTTTCTGAAACCGGCCACATCCAGTGGCGGCGCGAGAGTTCGAAGCGCCCGGGGGCAATGTTCTTTAGTGGCGCCCCTACTTTGCCACATAGAACAGTTTTTATGTCAGCCCCCCCCCCCCCCATCTACCCTCGGTTACAGTTTTTAAAAAAAAGCTCCCGATAGCGCCCCCATTGCCAGGCGCCCGGGGGCAATTGCCTCCCTGACCCCCGACCCCACCCCCGCCCGTCACGTCGCCACTGGTCACATTACACCTGTTTCCTTCTTTAGCCTATACAAATATCAACAGGATGAATACAATAAACACTTTCTTGTTTGTTTAGGATTTAATGCTGCTTTATCTTGAATGCAAGTAAAATTCTGCACAAGTCAGCAAATCACCAGAAACAATCAGAGAACATTTTTTTATGATATTTCTGGGACTACAATATAATGTAATAAGAGCTCATTGGCGCAATTAGTGTAATGATACCTACAGATAAAGAGCAGTAAAACTGTATACAACCTGGAATAGAATCATGGACATAAAGATTTGCATTTCAAACTAGGTTTGCAAAAGTCGAACTTGAATGAAGGTGGAAAAATTACATAATAAATACATAATGCACTGTATATTCAAGTACCAAGAAACAGGTCCTTTAACCAAAACTTTCAGTAATTTCGATGAAAGTTTCATACACATGAACCATTAACTTTACAAGAAAATGTTAAACTTAGTAATTGATGAATTAATTGTTTTCTTCCTGTTTGTGGTCAAGGTGGGATCGGTAGAGTTTATTGAGATCCGAGATCTGTTTTATAGCCGTAGTCTTCGTCATGTGAGGGCCTTATCTTTATATCCGCACTTTTGTGGATATATTCTGATCGATCATATCTGTCCGTCCAATCGTCAGTCAGTTCGTGTGTCTGTGCATCCAGTGTGTCCATCATTTTACCTTGTAACACGAACTCCTTCTTCAGAAATTGAAGCAGGGTGATAATATTATATATTACGTTTTACGAGGATGAGTAGATGGCAAGAATTCTGGGTACACCTCCTTGGGAGGAGACGGCAGGTCCAAAGTTCACATTTTTGTGGTTAATATAGACTTTTCTTTTAACCTGAACTCCATCTATACCAATCGAGGGGAAGTGGTCATATTCGGTTTGGTGTTTTCTGAGGATGAATAGATGATAAGGAACGTTTCCAATCCTTGATACCCCACCCACTCACCTTCAGGGGCGGGAGTAGGATGGGGAGAGGGTGAGGTGGGGTCAGAACTAAACTGTGTTGATATTTGCGGTGGCTTCCATCTCAAGTGGAGTTGTTAGACATGCTGGATCTTTCGACAGCATTCTTCGACATTTCTGTAACTGACTTTTGTTCTTGTAACTCAATACCTACTTACTTAACTGTAAATAGTTAATAAAATGTCACTTCTTTCTTTCAGATTTCTGGAAGACAAACTTGAACTTTCCAAGTTTTTCTCATCTTGTTTGAGTGCACAAAGAATTTGAATAGCAGACCAAATCTTTTCAGGTTTCAGATGGGAGTATTTTGAGTTTGAAGAAATCGACGAATCCTGAGAATGTCACCGAACGCAGATGGGACCACTAACCATGAATTTGATAGCGAGGGGAACGGGACATCAGAAGCGACAAGCAAGTTGTGCTGTAGCATGTTCATCTGTAGTATATTAACAGAGAGAACTATGTATGTTCCAATCAAGTTGACTCTCTGAATGTACAAGATTAAACTGTTGATTATAAGAACTCCAAATACTGGTATAATTGTAAACCTGACTGTAGATGTCAAGTGGAGATGGTTAATTGGTCCATTTTTAATGGTATTTTCAGCACTTTATCTGGTTACTATATAGCCAGTGACATGGAGACGTGCTATACTACACTATACTATACTATACTATACTATACTATACTATACTATACTATACTATACTATAGTATACTATACTATACTATACTATACTATACTATACCATACTATACTATACTAACCCAGGCAGCTGACCCATGGGCCGTCGTGCGCGGGTAAAGAACCAGCTACCCTACCCTATCAACTGAGCCACCACTGCTTTCCAGTGGATATAGGTTCATGGAGGTATTTGCTGTGATAAAATACCACCCCTGCCTCCCTCCCTCTCTCTCTCTCTCTCTCTCTCTCTCTCTCTCTCTCTCTCTCTCTCTCTCTCTGAACGGCACAGTGAGAATTTGATGACTTCCAACAGCCGAAGTCAAAGATCAAAATCAACGTTTCAGACTTTCAGTAAAACACAATCTCAATTTTGAGCACTCACTCAACTCCAATTTATTATGCTTCATTATTAGGAAGTTTGAAACACAAACAGTGCAAGAAACTAAGGCTTTGAACTTCATGTATATGCATTATTTTGTCATTTATTTTCTTCCTGTGTCTTTACATTTGTTATTTTGTTTGTTTACAATTTTAGGAGAAGAAAACAAACAAAACATTTCTTGTTTTCATGCTTTGGACTTACAACCATATGTATTATCGTTGACAGGTAAATTTAGCTTGGCCAGTCATTATGTCAACAGGAGAAACATATACAGATAAACCAGAATATAGTCTGCGATCATATTGAACTTTCAAACAAGAAATACATTGCCAACCAATACACTGGATTTAATTGCAGATAGCTAAAATATACAGAATATGATTAGGAACAAATAAGTCAATGATAATAAGATTGACACATTTTGGTTTTTGCAAAATTGAATTATGTATCCCCTAAATACATAATGCTCTGTATATTCAAGTAAAAAGATGCATTGGATCAAAACAGCGAGTAATTTCGATGAAAGTTTCACACAGCTATCATCAGCTTTTAACTTTTCAAAACACATTTAAGCATGGGTTAAATTTAAAAAGAAACAAAAATACAAACTGAAAATAGTTACGTCATCTTTTTGCGTGTCAATTGTTTTATTATTATTATTTTTATTATTATTACTTGAAATCATAAGATCTATTCTATACACGCAAATACTATTAAAACTTGAAGCAATCGCATGAAGTTGTTAGAATGAGAAAGTTCAATAGTGGGCTCCAAACAAGGACCCATGAAAAAGTTGCTGCGGGCTGCGGGGTGGGTCACTACTGTTTGTGTTTTCTGAGATATAAATTCCGAACTTTACAACGGATTTGCCATTTCCCACGCTGACTGCATTTCTCTTCGTATTGCAAATGCTTTGATCAAACGTTTTGTTCCTACAGACGTTTGTTCGAGGTTTCTGAAATTCCAAAGACTAATATTCAGCTTGTAAGTTGTTCTTATTCGGGTTTTGACAGAACTATTGTTGTTTACTGTAGAGACTATACTTTTTCAAGCCAATAAAAGCCATACTGCAATAATCTAAATACTAAGGCATGTCAATGTAAAATAAACAAGTGTATGTTGATAAATGTAGGAGCAAGCTGACGAGGAAAAAATATATTCAATAGCAACTTAGTAATTGATAAATTAAATTGTTCTTCCTGTTTGTGGTCAAGCTGGGATCGGAAGAGTTTATTACGTTTTGAAATATGTTTTGTAACCCTGGTCTTCGTCATGTAGAAGACCTCATCTTCATATTCACACTTTTGTGGATATATTGTGATCGGTCATGTCCCTCCGTCCAATCCTCAGTCAGTCCGTGTGTCTGGGCATCGAATGGATCCATCCATCAGTCACTTGGTTTACCTTGTAACATGAACTCCAACGACACCAATTGAAGTAGGGTGATCGAATTAGATATGTAGATGGCAAATACAAGTTTCTAATTCTGGGTGCGCGTTCGGGGGAGAAATGGCGGTGGTCAAGTTCACACTTTCTTGGGTAATATAGACTTTTCTTTAAACCTGAACTCCATCTACACCAGTAGATGGGAAGTGTTCATATTTGTTGTGGTGTTACATGAGGATGATTAGATTATTAGGAACGTTTCGAATCTTGGATACAGACCTATCCACATACCTCCAGGAGTGAGAGTAGATGGGTCAAAACTAAAATGTGCTGATATTTGAGATGTCTATCAACTCTAGTGGAGTTGTTAGAGATGCTACAGATTTCTGCAACATTTTTGGTCATTGCTTCGTACTGACATATTTGAAGTGATAAAATGCCCATCTCTCTCTCTCTCTCTCTCTCTCTCTCTCTCTCTCTCTCTCTCTCTCTCTCTCTCTCTTTCTGAATGGCACAGTGGGATTATGATGACTTCCAACAGCCGAAGTCAAAGATCGAAATCAACTTTTCATACGTTCAGTAAAACACAATCTCAATTTTGAGTACATACTCAACTGAGAGTTATTATACTTCATTATTAGGATGTTTGAAACACAAACAGTGCAAGAATCTAAGGCTTTGAACTTCATGTATATGTATTATTATGTCATTTTTTTTTCTTCCTGTGTCTTTACATTTGTTATTTTGTTTGTTTACAATTTTAAGAGACGAAAACAAACAAAAAATGTCTTGTTTTGGACTTACAACCATATGTATTATCGTTGACATGTAAATTTAGCTTGGCCAGTCATTATGTCAACAGGAGAAACAAATAAAGATAAACCAGTTTATTGTATGCGATTTTTTCTGAACTTTCAAGCAAGCAATTCATTGCTAACCAATAAATTGGATTTAATTGCAGATAGCTAAAAAATATACAGAATATGATTAGGAACAAATAAGTCAATGATAATAAGATTGACACAGTTTGGTTTTAAAAATTGAACGACAAGGTAGATAGAATGCAAAATTGAATTATGTATCCCCTAAATACATACTACTCTGTATATTTAAGTAAGAAGAAGCATTGGATCAAAGCAGAGAGTAATTTCGACGAAAGTTTCACACAGCTATCATAAGCTTTTAACTTGACAAAACACATTTAAGCATGGCATATATTTAACTAGAAAAAAAATACAAACTGAAAATAGTTGGATCATCTTTTTGCGCGTCAATTTGTGCGTAATTGTTTTTATTATTATTATTATTATTATTATTATTATTATTATGTGATATCATAGCATCTATTCTATATACGCAAATACTATTAAAACTTGAAGCAATCAAATGAAGTTGTGAGGATGAGAAAGTCCAATAATGGGCTGCAAACAAGAACCCATGAAAAAGATGCTGCCGGGTTTGTTTTCTTTTATGTTGTTTTTTAATCTACTTTTTTGTGTTTTTTGAAATATAACTTCCGAACTTTACAACGGATTTGTCATTTCCCACCTTGATTGCATTTCTGTTCGTATTGCAAATGGTTCGATAAAAAGTTTTATCCTGCAGACGTTTGTTCGAGGTTTATGAAATTGCAAAGACTAATCTTCAGTTTATAAGTTGTTCTTATTCGGGTTTTGACAGAACTATTGTTATTTACTGTAGAGACTATACTTTTTCAAGCCAATAAAAGCCATACTGTAATAATCTAAATACTAAGGCATGTCAATGTAATATAAACAAGTGTATGTTGATAAATGTGGGAGATAGCTGACGAGGAAAAAATATATTCAATAGCAACTTAGTAATTGATAAATTAAATTGTTCTTCCTGTTTGTGGTCAAGCTGGGATAGGGAGAGTTTATTGTGTTTTGAAATATGTTTTGTAACCCTGGACTTCGTCATGTAGAAGACCTCATCTTCATATTCACACTTTTGTGGATATATTGTGATCTGTCCCTCCGTCCAATCGTCAGTCAGTCCGTGTGTCTGTGCATCCAATGTGTCCATCCATCCGTCACTTGGTTTACCTTGTAACATGAACTCCAACATCACCAACTGAAGTAGGGTGATCGAATTAGATATAACGTGTATACCCGAATGAGTAGATGACAAATACAAATTTCTAATTCTGGGTGCGCGTTCGGGGGAGAAAGGGTGGTGGTCAAGTTCACACTTTCTTTGGTACTATAGACTTTTCTTTAAACCCGAACTCCATCTACAGCAGTAGAGGGGGAGTGATCATATTTGTTGTGGTGTTTCATGAGGATGAGTAGATGATAAGGAACGTTTCGAATCTTGGATACAGACCTATCCACACACCTCCAGGGCTGAGAATAGATGGGTCAAAACTAAAATGTGCTTCTATTTGAGGTGTCTACCATCTCTAGTGGAGTTGCTAGAGATGATAGGGATTTCTGCAACATTTTTGGTCATTGCTTCGTCCTGACTTAATTGAAGTGATAAAATGCCCTTTCTCTCTCTCTCTCTCTCTCTCTCTCTCTCTCTCTCTCAGAACGGTACAGTGGGATTATGATGACTTCCAACAGCCGAAGTCAAAGATCGAAATCAACGTTTCACACGTTCAGTAAAACAAAATCTCAATTTTGAGTACTCACTCAACTCCAAGTTATTATACTTCATTATTAGGAAGTTTTAAAGACCAACAATGCAAGAAACTAAGGCTTTGAACATCATGTATATGCATTATTTTCTCATTTCTATTATTTCTGTGTCTTTTCCTTTGTTTTGTTGTTTGCTTACAATTTTAGGAGACGAAAACAAACAAAACATTTCTTGTTTTGGACTTACAACCATTATTATTGACAGGTAAATTTAGCTTGGCCAGTCATTATGTCAGCAGCATTTTTGGTAATTGCTTGGTACTGACAGTTATAGTACAGGGCACTACCATCCAATGTATCTTCTTTCTACTCAATACCTACCATTTCAAGTGCAAATAGGCAACAAAGTGTCACATCCATGTTTGAAAAGCATACCCGCGAAAATTTAAGATTTTTTTGAAGACACACATGGACTTTCTAGGTTTTAATCATTTTGTTTGAGTGCACAAAGAATTCAAAATTTCGTGTGACATTCTACGGATACTTCGACTTCGTCAGTGTAGAAGATATTTAATGCTACCTTAAGGTAATTGATCTGGTATTTCGACCTTGAACCTGATGGTGAGGGGAACAGGAATTCAGCGGTGACAAGCAAGTGCTGTAGCAGGGTGTTCTGTAGTATATTAGCAGAGAGAAATATGTATTTTCCAATTAAGTTGACTGTCTAAATATTCAAGATGAAACTGTGGTTCACAAAAACTCCAAGGATTGATCTACTTATTAAAAATATCTGTAAATGTCATGTGTATATCATTGCTCTTTTGTTTTTAACGATATTTTCAGCATTTTATTCGACTACTATATGATCAGTACTATGCTATACTATACTATACTATACTATACTATACTATACTATACTATACTATACTATACTATACTATACTATACTATACTATACTATACTATACTATACTATACTATACTATACTGTACTGTACTATACTATACTATACTATACTATACTATACAAAAGAAATGGAAGTAAAGTGCTGTCCTTAAGGACAGACGGAGGCAAAGGACCCGGATTGGCCTCACATGGAATCGAACCCATGACCCTTGGATTACTGAATCCGACTCTCATATGTGCTAGCTCTGAATCCGAGTGACATGGGTTTCTGGTATCAGGAACTAAGTAACAAATAACAACATAGAGTTGTATGCTTATGACAGACATCTTCGTCCAATTTACTTTTGTGGATGACGATGAGTCATTATATTTTTTATATGGAAAAAAACTTTTGTCCTTATTGTCGCTTACAAAACTATGGCAAATATCGAGATGCAAAAAGAATTATGAAATTTTAAGTATAAACGGAATCTTTGACATCACCATGTGGTATTGCCATATCAACAATATATGTACTCTGACCAAGTCTTGCAGAATAAATCCCCTTGTCATATCGTATCACGAGCAAAGTTGTTTTTGTCTTTGAAAATTACAATGAATTTTCAATACACTGTATATAGATTGAACTGACCTCACCAGTAGTGTGAGCTCTAATAATTTCTTTTCTTATTTTTCGAATTACAATCGTGTATATGCATTATTATCCATTTTTTGTTACGAACTATCTCTTGGTGATTGTTATTCTCTCCATTTTAATACCTCGTAAACTAACTTCCTGTTGGGTTCATAATTTTTTTTTTCACGAAAAGAAAACTTTATCCAGACAGCCATTGTGCATAAAATAACAGCAATATTGTGTACGATATTTGGGAAACAATGGCTCTTTCTGAGTATGTGTAATTTACCAGGAAAAGAAAATTGCATTGTAATAGAAGCTCTGTTGGTATTTTATACAGTGGATATAATATTATTAGAATGAATCATCCAAATGGCATTCTGTTTTGGTCGACACGCCAATCTTTACACTGTCTCTAAATAAACAAGGCTTGAACTATAAAGTGTTTCTAATAGACGGTAATGTACATGCATTATTACAATTGTGTTAATTATATCATGATTATATGATAAAAGTACAAATAAAGCGCAAAACACAATTGTGGATATGTTCTTTATGTCTCATGTAATTATATCGTATTGTTTTGAAGACGGTACAATTACTCAAGGATCTGATTTTTATTGTTATTTCCTCAAATGCTGGCTTTATATAATGCCTTTAGACTCTGACCAAGGCTTTGCCTTGCTGTTGACGGAATCAGGGTGACACTCACACACACATACACATCTCTCTCTCACTCTCTCTCTCTCTCTCTCTATATATATATATATATACGTCCTTATTTGTGTGTATGTGAAAGGTACATAAATGTACATGTCTTTACCGTAAAAGATCCAACTGCCAATGATCACATTTAGAACTGTGTTAATCACTTTGACAAAATAAATAATTAGGTTATTATCAAGTATATTCATGATATAATAGCTGGATTTAGATCAGATTCGCCATTCGTGAATTATATCTTTTGAAGAAATAAGGGGAGATGAAGTTTCACCTCAAGTCGTAGAAAAATAAAATAGAGCACGTAAAGCATACATACCTTTCCAAAGAATACAAATATAATATGATTTTAAACGTAAGCTTAAAAACACGAACAACAAACAAAATAAACAAAAAAAAAACAAACAACCTTATCATGGATAGAAAGTTATTTATCTTAGAATTTAAAATGCATATCCATTTTAATTTCACTTTCAATGTTCTCGACCTGTGCAATGTTCAGATTACTAGATATTCTATTTGTTTATTTGAGTTTATTTGATTCACAATTATATTTTAGGTGTTGAGATGTCGAAATGGGTCTCAAAGTACGACTTAAGGTCGTTTCACAATAATCCTCCTTTCGCGAGAGGGCGTGTGAACAAGAAACAGTTTACTTTCCCTTTCTCAAACATGAACAAAAACAATCCTAAAACCATTTTTATAATACGAATATGAACAAAAACAATCCTAAAACCATTTTCATAATACCAACATGAACAAAAACAATCCTAAAACCATTTTCATCATACGAACATGGACAAAAACAATCCTAAAACCATTTTCATCATATGAACATAAAAAAAAACAATCCTAAAACCATTTTCATCATACGAACATGAAAAAAAAAATCCTAAAACCATTTTCATAATACCAACATGAACAAAAACAATCCTAAAACCATTTTCATCATACGAACATGAACATAAACAATCCTAAAACAATTTTCATCATACGAACATGAAAAAAACAAACAATCCTAAAACCATTTTCATCATAAGAACATGAACAAAAACCATCCTAAAACCATTTTCATCATACGAACATGAACAAAAACAATCCAAAAACCATTTTCATAATACGAACATGAACAAAAACAATCCTAAAACCATTTTCATAATACCAACATGAAGAAAAAAAACAATCATAAAACCATTTTGATAATGCCAACATGAAAAAAACAATCCTAAAACCATTTTCATCATACCAACATGAACAAAAACAATCCTAAAACCATTTTCATCATACGCTCATTATATAACCGACAACTCAACTAGAGAAGAAAGGTGGCTTTCCAAGACGGGCACAGTCGCTGCCACGCTGTTATGGCACAATGGGTTCATAATTGTTGGTCTGGGGAGAATTTGCTAATGGCCGAAACGTGTCAAACTTTTCTTTTCTTGAGTGAAAATTAGGCAAACTTTCATCAATACTTATTTGTATTGATGCTTGTGTTTCACCATAAAAAGATAATCTGATATTTTTTTAAAGTTCACTCAAATTACAACAGATTAAGCTTCCAGAATGTGTGGTTTGGCTTTGTATTGTAAATCAAAATTTAATCTTCCTTCTGGAATCCGATGTCGAGGACTTCTATCTTCTCCAGACCCAAGATATCATGGCCGGCAGAAAAATAAACTGATCCAGTGACGTAGTAATAAATTCTGGGCCCTCGCAAAACTTTATTCCCGGTCCCCCCTCACAATAAAAAAACAAACAAAATTGTTTGATGGGAATTTTGGGCTCCCACTGGGCATGCCCCCCCCCCCACCTCCGTCCTCCCCCTCCTGTAGTTGCTGTGGTTGCTACCCAACTGAAACGATCCGAACAGCTATTGGCATGAGTTCATAGAGTGTATTAGTTTTAGACCTCTGTAAACTGCTCGGGTGAAGTATTTGTATTAATACAGTGAAAATATATTATACATGCACCAATAATCCGGAATTTTCATTCTTCTGAACTAGCAGAAGGTCTTCTGAACCTAAAACTGGTTTCTTATGTTATTATCATTTTATATGCATAAAATCGGTGTATGTCAGAAATCTATATGATCGACATCTGACTGTACAATTATATTTACCGATTTATTAGTGTAAGCACAGAGAAAATAATTACATTGTTATATGTTGCTTTCAAGCACTTATTATCGAAAATATATCAAACATTTTTGTTTATCCTTGATTTACTTTACCAATTACAGAATATATACGTTCGATTTTCTGCATCTACCCTTTGTCAGGTAAAATTTATGTTACATTACAGATACATTTATACAGCGGCAACTTGACTGATATAAAAATGACCAGACCAGATAGAAGAACATCAATTACCCATCCCAAATACAACACACAGGCAGGGATTTGCGGATGGGGGCTGACCATACTCAAAATCCGCTATTCGCTGACAACTGTGTCACACTGCAGGTGTTCGTGAAACCGCAGATAACAAGCATCCGCCATCTTTCAACAAAATGCAAAAAAATATCGTACTGTTTACCCGTTACGCACAGCGCAGATGTAACGCAACCAAGCAGTTCATTGTAGAGTTCCCAAACTATAGTGTGGACCGGTTCCATTATGAATCGTACACCATCAACGGTCTTCGAAAGTATTTGCCTGGCACAGTTAGTGTCTAGCTGATGATTATTTAATCCCTTTAAACCTTACAAATTTCGACCCAAAACCTTGTTCCGTTTGTGCAAACCTTTTTAATTTGGAAAAATAAAGTTGTTTTTTATGATTCGGAGAATTTTATCACTGTAGTTTCGTACCCTTTATTTTAATTTCACTGGTTGTTGTGGTCGGTATATTGCACGTAGTATACAGTATAAATGTATCGACTTTTATTTTTACCTTCTCGAGTATCCGCTTCGTAACCATGCACCTTACGACGTGTACTAGGCTGTCTTTTTACTATAAACAGCATTTCTTTAACATTGCACTCGCCGTTAACAACTTTATTTTTCCAAATTAAAAAGTTTCCGCAGACAGAACAATGTTTGGCTTGAAATTTGTAAGGTTTAAAGGGATTAAATAATCCTCAGCTAGACGCTAACTGTGCCATGTAAATACTTTCGAAGACCGGAGGTGGTGTACGATTCATAATGGAGCGGGTCCTGACTATAGTCGTTGTGGGAATGGCGTCACTGTTGTGCTTGTGACGTCACTGACTAACCAAATCGGGAGACAGAGATTTTACCAGTTACCGGCCTATGACACTAACTTGCCAAATTTGGATGGGTACTAGCGATACTTCGCTATTGATCTTTCGGTACGAGCTCATATGCTAGCAACTATAAACTATATGAGATATTGTAAATAAGTTCCGCATTACCGAGAAAACTTTGACATGAGAGATGGATCTTACATTCATCTGTTTTGAAAAAGAAAAACAAAAGTGTTTTAATTCGATTGCATTAGGAAGTATATAAAAGGCTACCACCATATTCCAGAAGAAAACAAGTATAAATTAGTCATGCTCTCAAGAGGACTATATAACTTTTAGCCAGGTCTCGTTTCCTAAAAATTCTCAACCTTGTGTATACCACAAAAAAAATTGTACTTTATTGACTGGAAAGTATATAAGAACGATTTCATAAAACATGTACATTATAACAATCTGGAGATATTAAACCATGCTGCCGGGGAGCAATGTGTAATTCTGATTTAATAAAAAGTGTATGCTGGAGCACGTTCTTAATCTAAGACGTTGTATGCAAGCGGGACCTGTTGATTTGGAAGTATTTATGTGCAAATAACAGCTGCGTGATTGAGGTTTGCGGCTTTTTATCTCTTCACTATTGGTTGATATTTAATCTTATTGTCCCAGGAAGGTAGATATAAACTTACATCAATGAGAATAGCACATTGTGCTGAAAAGTTACCGTGAAATCTATTTTCTCCTTTCTTCCTAGTTCTCATACAAACCACAATCCCATAATCAGGTCATATGCTTAACTTTTATTGTCTTTCGACGACGCGCTAGAAACTAGGAAGCAGTTAATCTTTTCATCAATACGTTGAGGTGCGCCTTTTGTCTCGATTGAATCAGATCTTTCAAAACATACAGTTACACATTATTTCAATTAAATGAAAATAAGTAGTATGCAGAAGAGGTTACTTGACTCCAACCTTATAGGTCTGTCTAAGTCGACGCCAATCAAGATCACTCCAGAGACTTGAATGACACTTAAATTTTATAGTGATTGGACTTCATACCCCTTTCAAAAATCGATCAGAAATCAGTAAATGAAAATCGCATTTTGTAATACCTTATTTAATCAATCTTGATAACTGTAATATATTTATCACCTCATTCATGTAGCATTTTCCAAAACTGAGATCATTTTTCGAAAGAAATAAGTAATGAATTAATATATTAACAGCATTCAGCTTCACTGCTCATATGCATTAGCCCAGAATAATCCCTGGCAAAACTATACTTCTGTGTAGTCTGGCCTAGGACAGAATATATCCTGGGGTACAGTCTGGCATATGCTAATTTAAATCCGGAAGTATATTATAGCCTACCCCATATTCTTCTCCCCCTGCCCAAATTATAATCGGCCTTCCATATCAAATGTAAATTACATCTTCTATTTTATATTACTAATCATGTTGGGTTGTTGTTGTTGCTGTCGTTGTTGTTGTTGTTTTTGAATCAGGACCAATATTGTTTCTTCCATCGCAATCTTTGTTCTTTTCCTAGAAATATGGCTTCGTTCATTGTATTGTTGTATCAATAAACACGTGGCCTAGAGATCTGGCCGAAACCAAATAACAGCTTTTGGTTGAAGAAATGTTCGCCATTCATAATAAATATGAATGATAAATGTGTTTAACAACAAATGCCTATAAGGTTTAGTTTGAACTGCGTCTATTGCCTACGACTTTGTTTTTTTTTTACCATAACAATGTGTTGTTTCGTATGACAAACAAAAAAAAAAAAAAAAAAAAAAGTTAAAATAAAATAAACGTGCACAATGACTAGGTGCTCAATTATTTTCCTTATATATTATCTACGTGTGTGCTTAAGTGCTGAACTTTCTAGTGACTCCAAATCTAAGTAAATTATATGTTAATTACAAATATATTCCTATCCAAACTTACAGGGAAATTCTTGACATAGGTTATCCGGGATTGTTTGGAGAGGCTGAACTGAAAACAAACGACTTGCCATGGGTCACATATTTCACATTCTGGGCATTGTCAGTGCCTGGTTACACGCCGTGCACTGTAGGCAAAATACACACAGAGAATCACACCAAAATGCTCATAATCTAAAGAAGAAACAATTTCTTTGAATCAGTGCATTAAATACCTAAATCTAAACCCAGGATCGCCACCACATGATAATATAAATATAGCAACAATTCTCTATAAATAGATAGGAACTACATTCATGTGTACTGAGTCGGAACTAATACTTTGTGTACCGAGTCCACAAGATAGAGCAAGAAAAACAAAGTTATATATACCACATCGTCGCAAGCCACAGGTGATAATCCGCAACGCTCCTTTATCACCCATGGCCGCTTGTGCGCAGACTTCCTCGTTTCTCATGAATATGTATGAACCTGCAAAAATCAATCACTGCGAGCGCGAATAAATTATTCTCGCCATTGTGACCAAATATGACCAATTGAATGTGCCAATTAAAGTTTCTCTTCCAAGCACAGTCACTTATCGATCGACAAAACGGACACTTTAATTGATGTGTAGGAGATTGTTACATAATGTTGTTGATGACGTATTTTTGTTTATGCGTATTGATGAAAAGCGAGAAAATCTCAGCACAGGCAGACACGGGTGTTAATGAGCATAGGAGATGCGACGATGTATATACCAGGGCAAGCTACAACGACGAAGCAAAATAAAAGTGCAAGAATTACATTCAATAAAAGTTGCGCACTTTTTCTCTCTATTCTCGTTCAACCAAACCACTCGCGTAACTCTGTGAGATCTACGCGAGTGAAAGTCTGGTCAAGGTTTGTACAACGTATTGTTACCGATTGGTGTCGCTCATTTCCATTTCCGTCTCTCGTTTTGTTTTTGATTTGTTTTCCAAACATATTTTGCACCACACATTACATCAGCATTATTATGGTATAGGCGGGAAATATTAACATGTCTGTCATGGACTTGTAGGGTTGTATAATGTTTTGGAGAAGAAGTGTACAATGTCTGCCACTAATTTCCCAGTGAATTGTTACGGGATAGCGCTGGCCGATAATTTGGTGACCATTCAATGAATCACTGTGCTCTTTGTGGCCGATAAACTCTCCTTAGAATAAAGGTCCAGTTAAACTTAGACCTAAACTCCAAGAGGTCTCTGTGATTCGCTGATGAAGTGGGCCCCCTAGCTATAAGAATGGGACTAGGGATGAAATGCAGACTCAAATTGACCTGATTTGTTAACAGTCATAAAGTCATATGGCAGCAAAAATTCAAAACTCAAATATCAGGTTCATCACTTCTATATAATGACTCATTTACTTGATATCACAGTGGTAGTGTGCATTTGGACAAACATACTTAATTTAACTAACCATTTATTATGATAGAATTTGATATAAACGTTTGCAAATATCCAAAGTTCTAATGTTCAGATTTTATATTAATTTATTATTTAGTGATAGACTTAGAAACATGGGCTAACATTTAATTATATTCATATGGGTTAACTTCAAACAGAGCCTTCAGAAACACTCAATGGCTATAACAATAATAACTGACAACTTATGTACAAAGCCTTGAGAAACACTCAATAGCTTTACAATATAGCAAATAACTTATGAATAGAACCTTGAGAAACACTCAGTGGCTTCATAATCAAACTTGCACTTATTATTATTATTATTATTATTATTATTATTATTATTCCATAATTTCCTATTCCTATTGAACTGTAAGAAGTATTATTATTTTAATAAGGTCTGCTAGAAACACTTGACTTGACCTCACAAGCTCATTTAAAATACTGTCTGAATATAATTTAACTGATTGGGCAAATATTGAAGCTAAAGTTGCTGATTTTAAAACATAAAAATGAAAGAATAAATATTCTGAAAGGTTTAGATTATACAGATGCAGATTACAGAACTTACTTTTAGACCTATCCAAAATTAACTGTAAGAAACGTTATTAAAATCAACTATAAGAAACGTTATTTTCCCAGGCAATTATTTATAAAGACATCGTGAAATAACTGTAAATTGCTGATTCGCGGACAAATAATAAACAAAAGAGTTACCTTTTCTTTGCACACTGTCCTATATGGACTTCGTAATAAAATAGTTAATCGACGTTCTCACGCACTATCTGAACACACAGAACTCTTAAGCGACCGTCAAAAACCCGACCACGTCCTACCACAGACGCTGACAAGCTCTTTTTTACTCCCCGCGGAATTCTGCAGAATTCTGCGCCTGGCAGGGAAAATTCTGCCGTTCGCTGGGTAACAGCCGCAATGAAAATTCTGCAATCGCGCGCTCGCAGGGGCAACCGTACATTGCTACTGATAACGACAAAACCACACCTTAATTAATAACTGTGATTAAAATCCTATATTACTTAGTGTATTACTAAGTGCGCATTCAGCAAATATATATGTCTAAATGGTCAAAATTTGCAATATTCAAAAAATGTTTAGCTTTAAAATGGATGATACCGTAAGCGACAATTAAGCCAGATAACTACGGAAGTGCTCCAAATGTGACAAACCTGGAAACGAGGCTGATGCCGATGATGAATTTACACATTGATCCATGGCATAAAATCATGAATTTAAACAGTTCAAAGGATGGTTTATAATTAATTTATATACGAATAAGAAATAAAAACGGTAATCATACCAACCATCGTTTGGCACGGGATAACTGTAGGTATTAATGAAGAATTAATATTGACCGTAAATGTTGACAACACCCACCCACCCTGCTTTACCACTGAGAGCTTTACAATTAATGAACTTAATTTTAACATTTTTTAAAAAAATAAAAAATTCGAGGCTAGATTCCCTGCTCATTACAGAATTAATGTAACAGTATGATGATATACATTCTTTGCTTGCAGGATGGGAAACATATAAATTAGATGTATAAATATTCTGTGGTCAGTCCAAAACATGAATCGGGAGAGTTTAATCTTGAATAAGAAATTTAAAAAATAATTATAAAAACTGATTAACCTTCGATCGATCAATGATTTTACCATATTTTCGGTGGGCTTCGTTTTGGATATTACAATTAATTGTCTGGTCGCTTGGTGTGGGTCTTTTGGAGTCACACGAGAGTATTGTTAAACGAGACTAGTCGCCGTGGTCAATACACTTGTGTTGGGATTTTTTTTTTTTAAATTTTTTTTCTTCCGTTTATTCTCTTTATCTTATGATGAAATGTTATAATAATCTGATGAAACGTGATATGATGTAGTGACGTGCGAAGGTACAAAGGAAGGAAGACACGTATTTCAGAATGCAGAAAAAAAAACGAAGAATGAAAAGACGAGAAGAAGAGAATGCATGAATGCATAAATAAATGAAGGAAGGAAGAAAGGGAGACTGAACAAACTAACAGGGATGAAAGAGGGAAGATGGAAAAAAAGATGTTTGAATGAATAAAGAGGAATGAAAGAACGAACGATGAATAATGGTAGAAAGACGTAGGAAGAAAGAGGAAGAAAAAAGCAAGAAAGATGATATGAAATGAGATGAATTGTCTGTTTTGCATTTGTTTTCATTTTTCTGACACCACCTGAACAGAAAAGTATATGAGATTTTTGTCGGAAAATCTCGTGCAAATTGAACACCATTATTTATCTGACACCATATTACCTACTTGCCTCTGATCGTAATTGCAATGTATTAATAACAGCTGGGCTAATCTATCTCAGCCTCCACCTATCGCCCGTGATCCCTTGGCTCCAGCACCTTGCATGGACCTATTCCGTGAGATCATTCTACCTAAAGCAGGACAGTCGTTAGTGACCTAAAGGTTCCAGCTTACCGATGATGGCACAAACGGCCCGAATTGTTATCAGCTGTGTTGGCGCCCCAAGACCTCTGGCGCCCAGGGCAACCGCCCCGTCCACAACTCCCACCCACCCACCCCCGCTACTATATATATATATATATATATATATATATATATATATATATATATATATATATATATATATATATATATATATATATAATTATGAAGAAACAAGAAAACTGCAGCAAAGCTAGGTGAACAGTTTGGTGTACGATATATAGCTGTTGAAAATTAGTATAACTTATAAACGTCCAAACATGTCTGATTCAAATTTGCCTCATAGGTTTCCTGCATCATAACGTTACAGATGTAAGCAAAGGTTAGCTTGCAGCAATGGCCGTTTATACGATTTGCTTGTCCGTGTTTATAGATGTAAAAGAACCTTATACTCGACTGTATCCAGCTTGTATTCTGGATCACTGCTCCATTTAAGCTCCCAAAAGTTTTAACAAATTTCGATGTCAACAGACAGATATGTTAGTCTGTACCAAGCTGGACTTTGGTCATCCAAGCGTCCCCCACCCCCACCTCCTCCATTTGTCAACCTTTGAATACCTTATATGTTATTGCCTGACACCCTATGCAGTCGGCTGTGTTCATCTACATAAGTCAACACTAGTAGACTAATTTTTCGATATGTACCGTACTTGTATGATTGCTGAAGTATATGACACATTTCCACGAGGATACCTACATCTTGGAAACATTAATGACTCTTGGCATGGACTTAAAATTGACAGGTTTGTTTCCTTTTATACGAGTTTTCCGGTTGTGGCATGATGATATTTTAAGTTGGAACTTTATTCCAACGTCATGCTCTTCACCTGAACTTTCACAGTTGCAAAAATATGTCATATCGCCGTGGCGTATAATCTCCACACTCCCACCCCCACCCACATTTCAGTTCCAAAATGCAATGCGTATATAGTGTTTGTTTATATGAATTACTTTCAAGGGACATAGATCTGTTAAACTGACGGAAAATACGTGACTCAGCCTATGGAACGCAGTTAACTTAAATTGTATGACGTCACGTGCATACTGACTGATACCGCGCGATGCGATAAAGATTTGTTGCAATACGGCGTATGTGTGTTCTAATGGGAGCGTTTCGTTTATTAAGATACAAAATAAATAAATACAAAATTTCGTTTTCTTCTTATAAGTGACTCGCTTCTCTCGCTATTATGTTTCCATAATAGATTGTGTAAGTTCAATTTTTAGCGTATTTAAACGTCTCAATATAACGGAAATGTTCCTTGATTCCCTTTGGGTTGTAAGTGAGAATCAAAATTATACCGTTTTTAATATAAAACAATACAGAATAAATGGTGAAAACTTACACCATAAAAACACATTCAAAATGTCTAGCAGATACAATTTACAAACTATTAATATGACTATGTATGGCATCATTACCAGTTATCTACTGATATCTTCGTCGCCATTCTGTTTTTAAAGATATTTCTTGTCTAGTACTGCAAACGGTTTGGTATTTTTTTCTGCAGACGTTTGATGAAATAGTGAAGCTTCGTTTAAAAGCTGGCCTTGTTCTGGTTTCAACAGGTCATGCGAGTGTTCACTGCATATGCTTACGTTTACGTTAAATCATACTGTACGTTATGGCTTGTTATAATATTTCTCATAGGATAAGCATCGGACTTTTCCTCAGTAGAGTTAGAATTGTACCTAGTAAGAAAAGTGTCTTCTTTTTGTACCGTTCATATGATGTAATGTTGAATTATCAGATTTGTTGCTACATGTCAGTAGTATTAATAGATATGATAACATTAATCTAAGGTGTAATACTTTTGCAAATCTATTGTTTACAAACTTGTTCATTTGTATATTATGGCTGTATCTAGTTCTTATATTATCCGGGGACATGGAGCTGAATCCAGGCCCAATATCTGTATCAGGTTCAGATTCATCTGATTCCTACAGCTACAATACTTCACTTACGTCATCAACGGATAATACGTTATCTTTTGTACATTTAAATATTAAATCTGTTCTCCATAAATTAGATTTCATGGCTACATAGTTTGATGATTGTGAGAGTATTGCACTTACAGAAATTCATCTAGATGATAACATTACTGACGATGATCTTAAATTAGACGGTTATAATAAACCAATTAGGTGTGATCGAACAAATAGTTGGGGAGGTGTGATGGTCTATATTTCAGAAAATTTGATTTTCAAACCATGTACCGATCTGTTGATACGTACCTTGAAGGGATAGGGATAGAAATATGTGTAAAAAGGTATGAAATATCTATTACTTGTAATCTACCGTCCTCCATCTGCGTCATCACACTTCTGGGACTCATTGAATATCATCATTGAGCGGGGCTTTAATGTCTGTGATAATATTATAATTATGGGTGACTTAAACGAGGACCTACTCAGTGCTGAATATAAAGGTCTCAGAGAGCTGATGATGCTTAATGACATGCAAAACATAATAACTGAGCCGATCAAAGTAACAGATAGCTATGTAACTCTGTTAAATCCCATTATTATATCTCCAACCATAGATGTTCTTCATTCTGGAATGATCTCTGCTGATGCAAATGTAAGTAATCTCAAGGCCTCCTATTTAATTACAAGGCCTCCTATTTAATCACAAGGCCTCCTATTTAATCTCAAGGCCTCCAATTTAATTACAAGGCCTCCTATTTAATCACAAGGCCTGCTATTTAATTACTTGGCTGCATTATGAATCTTCCACCTGTTGTAAGAGAGAAGTATGTCTTTATAATGAAGCGGGTTTTAAAAAATGTAATCATCTTATAACAGGTATAGACTGGACAACTAAGTTAGGAGCTTGTGGTGATGTCAATGATGCCGTTGCAACTTTTACTTCGTCGTATATTCAATTTGCTAAAGATTGTATACCATTTGGTACAGTTACCGTTCGGTTGGGGGACAAATGTTGGTATGATAGCACAATACGCAGAACAAGCAGGAAGCTCTACCGCATGAAAAAATAGCTATTAATAGTAACAATCCAAGTCATTGGGAAAAATACAAAAAGTAAGTAACAAAGTCAATAACCAGAAAAAAGATCAAAGGAAAAATGTATTCGTAACTTGGAGAATATTGATTCTATTGGTGTAAACTCGAAAGATTATTGGAAACGTGTGCGTCATTTTGTCAACGAAAAGTTTTCAACCTCAATACCTCCATCAGCAAATTCATTAATGCGAATGGTTCGTTACATGTAGCATTTTCACTTGTCGAAAAATCAGAATGTCTTAATTATGTTTTGCTGCTACAGCAAAGGTTGATGACACCAATGTCAATCTACCGGATACACACTTGAAAACTAATAATAAGCTAACTAACATATTAATAGTAGAACAAGACGTTTTTGATGTAATCAACACCTTACCCACCCACAAAGCATGTGACGTGGATAAAATAAGTCGCCATATGCTCAAAGGAACCGTCGCATCCATAGTTAAACCACTGTGCGTTCTATTCAACATGTCCCTTGTTAAAAAAAGTATTCCCATCTTTATGGAAAATCTCGAAAGTAATGCCAGTGTATAAAAAGGGATGTGCCACTGATCCTTCAAATTACAGTCCTATTTCATGATTAAGTTGTGTTGGGAAAGTTATGGAAAGAATTATTTTTTAAGCATCTCTACAACCACTTACACTCAAATGATCTTATATTCAAATATCAATCCGGTTTTCTTCGCAACAATTCTACATTATTTCAGCTCATAGATATGTACCATGGTATATGTCCTGAGCTTGATAACAAGGATGACATGGTTGTGGTCTTTTGTGATGTCTCTAAAGCATTTGATCGGATTTTGCATAAATTAAAGTGCAATGGCATCGAGAGCTCTCTTATTGAATGGTTTTCTGACTACCTATCTAATAGACTCCAAACAGTTTTTGTAAATACTGCCCAATCAAGTAGCCAGTATGTTGCGGCTGGCGTACCACAGGGCTCTGTTTTAGGTCCGTTATTATTTATTGTGTATATTACCGATATAGGCGACGACCTCTTGAGTGCAACGAGACTCTTTACTGATGATAGCTGACTGGCGTAATCATCAAATGATACTTACGAAATTGCATATGTACTGAACACAGATTTACAAACAATTGAAGATTGGTTAAGGCAGTGGTTAGTTAACTTCAATCTAACCAAAACTGAGGTAATGTTACTCTCGCGTAAGCCGGTTTTTCCTGAACTAAAATTTAAAAACGAAATCCTCTCTTTTGCTGAGTTCCATAAACATCTTGGCGTAACTTTCAGTAAGGCAACTGGACCAAACATATTGATAACTTGTTTCTGTCGACCTCAAAAATGATAACTGCCTTGAAAATACTTAAATATAAATTTAGCCGAAAGACGTTAGAAAGGATATATTTTACATATATCCGCTCCTTACTAGAATATGATGATTTGTATGGGATGGTTGTTCGGCTGAAGACTCTCTTAAATTAGAAAAACTACAATCAGAAGCAGGGAGAATTGTGACTGGTCTTACTAGAAGTGTTTCGTACCATAAGATTTATGAAGAAACAGGTTGGTCTACCTTGGCAGAGTTTCATAAACTATGTTACTTTCGTAATATTGTAATACGGTGTCTCTCCTTCTTATCTTGCTGGCCTTCTACCGCCACTGGTTGGTGAAGACAAACATGTATAATCTTAGAAACAGGAATAATTTTAATCGAATTAATGCCACACTCGAAATAAGTAGAAACTTATTCCTACACTATTCTATTCGTGTTCGGAACTCACTCCCAGATTCAATAAAAGATGAAAGTAACTACTCTACCTTCAGAAGTAAAATAGAGGCTAAGACAACACAAGTGCCTGCCCATTTGTTCGTTGGTAACAGGAAATTATCCATTCTGCATGCTAGAATTAGAAATAACTGTAGTGATTTACATAATGATTTATATTCTAATCATTTGAGAGATAATCCATTGTGTGCTTATGGTGATGATATAGAAAATGCATACCATTACATATTTACTTGCAAATACTATACTGAACAGCGTAGAAAATTGGTTCAAAATCTGAATCATCTCAATATACCAGCGACTACAAATAATTTCTTGTACGGATCATCTGATTTTACAGCGAACGTTAACATTCGCTTATTTGACTTGTTCCAAACATATGTTGAAGACAAGAAATGCTTATATAATTCAGGAGTATTCAAAATTTGATTTCTCTACTGCCAATTTTAATTAAGAAAGACATGATATTCTTAAATTTTAGCCACTTAATTCATTTTGGTGTATGTACTCTTGTCCAATTTCTGCCACGATCATTAATTTATTCAATTCTCTCTCTCTCTCTCTCTCTCTCTCTCTCTCTCTCTCTCTCTCTCTCTCTCTCTCTCTCTCTCTCTCATACCTATTTTACCTGAATCATGTATGTTTACATATAATTGTATGAAATCATATTAATCTAGTGCCGCTATCCATGTAAATTTCTTATCGATTGTAGGGGAAGGGCTTATTCTAAGTTGTGAGAACTTGTAGCCCAACCCCATTTGTTAACATTTATGGCAATACAATGTTTAAACTGAAGGCTATGAATTTTCAAATGTAAAAATCATATTTCATTAAATTCAAGACATAAGTATGTAAATGAAACACGAACAAGTGCATGTTGATAAAGATAAAAAGTAGTGCACGAGGAAAATTGTAATCAGCAACAACCTTGTAACTGAAAGGCTAACTTTTTCTTCCTGTTTGTTATCAGGGAACGAGCGGGAGAGTTTATTGGTTTCTGAAATATGTATTGTTGCCCTAGTTTTCGTCACGTAGAAGACCTTATTTTTATATCCGCACCTCTGTAGATATATTGTAACTGGTCATATCTATTCTTGCATTTATCCACCAGTCCGTGAGTCCTTGCGCCCATTTGTCCATGTGTCTGTCCGTCGCTCATCTTATCTTGTGATCGGCTAATGTTTCCTATAACGAAAGATAATGTACAATCTGTCAGTGGCAACAAATAGGTGATGAATATCATTATCGTCTGTTATGTTCTTATTTTCAAGATGAAAGACGAAGATTTATACCTCATTTTTGCATTCCCAGGACTGACGTTTATAAATACAATCCGTAAACAAATACAGGTAACATACGACTCTTGAAAAATATTTGCATGTTCTTAGATTGTGTTTTCCGAATTTTGTAACTCCTTTTAAGCATTATGTTATGATATCACACGTTATATTCATGTTATTTTCCTTATATACCTCATATATTGTAAATTTTACAACCTGAGTGTAATAAAGTCTTGTCTTGTCTTGTTATGCTGTCCCATCACGATATCAAGTCATGAGAATATTTATAACATTTCATTTGGAAGCAAAGCCTTGGCTTGAGTATATATTGCAATTGAAAATTTCCATGCAATTCAGATATACTAAACCGGATTAAATAACACAACACTTGATGTCTCTTTAATTAAACGTTCCAACGCTTGTGATACATTTTAATATAATTAGTGATAAATATTCCATTTGAAGCACAAAATTGGATGCAATATGTTGGGCTGGATTTAAATATTCCCGTACTTTACCATAACTTCTGCAAGTAAACTCAGCACATACAAGTGTACAACATGCCAAGTTGAAATATGTGTATCTTTGTAATCCAAGCAATTCATCTTTCCTCTATGAAGAACGAGTCTATTACCGCTATCTGAGGTCCGTTCACTTAAATGATGTGATTGATGATGAGTCTATTACCACTATTTGAGGTCCGTTCACTTAAATGATGTGATTGATGATGAGTCTATTACCACTATTTGAGGTCCGTTCACTTAAATGATGTGATTGATGAGGAGTCTATTACCACTATTTGAGGTCCGTTCACTTAAATGATGTGACTGATGAGGAGTCTATTACCGCTATTTGAGGTCCGTTCACTTAAATGATGTGATTGATGAGGAGTCTATTATCGCTATTTGAGGTCCGTTCACTTAAATGATGTGATTGATGAGGAGTCTATTACCACTATTTGAGGTCCGTTCACTTAAATGATGTGACTGATGAGGAGTCTATTACCGCTATTTGAGGTCCGTTCACTTAAATGATGTGATTGATGACGAATCTATTATCGCTATTTGAGGTCCGTTTACTTAAATGATGTGATTGATGACGAATCTATTACCGCTATTTGAGGTCCTTTCACTTAAATGATTTGATTGACGAGGGAGTCGTATAACGTTATGGTGAGCGAGTTCGAAAAATTTATGGGTTTTTTTTTTTTTTTTTTTTTTTTTTTTTTTTTGCAAGGCATAGAAAATGTTTAAGAAACAACCGAGAGGGAATGCTGAATTCCTATCTGGAAGTTTGTAAAAAAAATATAGAGCAGAATCGATCTCCTGAATTGTAATTATTATTATTATTGAGAGCCGGCGAAACATTCACGAAAATCGATACTTTCCACGTAATTCTTTTCTGATTTAGCTGAGAAAAATATCCAGACTATTTAAATGACCCAGATTATCGAATTTCCAATGTACCCTATAAAAACCGTCATGGAGTGCAACATTAACACCTAATCTCGAGTTAACCCATGGCTTCAAAATGGCATGTATTCTATAGAAGTTGTAATAAATTGCTCACAATGAACCCATGATGTGATTTTTCTACCAGCTCGATGTTATAAACCTTGTGTCTATGCATTATCACCTCGTTTAATTTCTATCGCTATCTTGACCTTTATTTTTTATATTTTATTTTTGTTGACACAGGTGCAAGTTCAGGAGAGGGAAGACAGGAAAACTTTCTTGTTTTGAGGGTTACGTCCACAAGATTACTCGTTAAAACAGTTTCCTGTCTGCTATCATACTGTTATCGTACTGATTTTTTTATACAAAACTTAAAAAAGAAAAAAAAAAAAAAAAAAAAACCAATACCTTACTAAGCAATGCATTGGATTTTTTTGCAGATACATAAAATATACAGCATATGATTAGGAAAAAAAGTGCATGATAATAAGATTGATAGTTTTGTTAGAGTATATATGTCATGCAATCATGGAATGTATTAATTTCATGTGATTTCCTCATAGAATGTATACACAAAGATTGAATTTCTACTTAAAATCCGAATAACAGGTGCTAGCCAGTACTATAGGTAATTGGCGCTAGCTGTAAATCCGAGTAATAGGTGCGGAATCCGAATAATACGTGCTAGATGTGAATCCCAGTAATATATGTAAGCTCTGAATCCGAGTGACAAGGCTTTTTGTATTAAGAAGTAACAAATAGCAACATATAGTTATATGATTATGGCAGACATTTTCGTCTAATTTACTTTCGTTGATGATGATTCATTATATTATTATATGTGAAAAAGTCACTTTGTTCTTTATTCTCACTTGCAAAACTAGGGAAAATATCGAGATTGAAAAGAAAGATTAAATTCAAAGTTTAAACGGAATCTGTGTCATTGCTTTAGCAACAGGTATATAATCTGTTGGAATCTTCCAAAACCGTCAGAAACAAGGCAAGGGATTTGTGGGAGGGAACACCAATGGGTGTCCAGGGGACGAATCACCTGCATTATAAGCATTTCCAAGTCATACTTGTAACCATCTAACTGTTTGTGGTTTATATTCAAAATTGTACATATTGTTATAAATCTCCTAAATAGAGATTAAGGAATGAATGAATCATCAATCAATCAATCTTTATTTCCTCCATATGGAACTATGGGAAAATGGAAACGAAATCAATAAGTTTATGATGAGCTATTAGACTTGACCTCGATAAGTCAGAATAGAATACAACAAGTAAATGCATACATAACTCCTCATACAATACTAACACAAATATTGATTTAAACTTAAACTTAAAAAAGAAAAACTGATACTGGAGAAAAATTCGCAATGATATTTGGAGTCTATTAAAGCCATTTATTTTAAAATACGAAATAATTTCACAGATTCGTCTTTCTTTCCGCGTTCTAGTCCTGTGAAAATTTAAAATGACTAGATATTTAATTTCTTCACTTGATTTACAATCGTATTGCAGATATCAGCTAATTATTGAGATTTTAAAATAGGAAACATGTTTTATGTCTCAAATCGCATCGAAAGGTCCTTTATAATAAGTCTCCTTTTTGGAGGGGAGCCGTTTTATTTTTTCCATTTTCCAAAATAAATTTAATTTATTCATAAATCATTTTATTAAATATGGTTATTACATAACAGACAGTTCGACCAGAGAAGGAAAGTAGTTTTTCAAGATGTCCTCATCCGCGACTACGCTAATTTGGCACAATTTGTTAATGATTGATTTAATGGTGTGCAACAGCATATCAGGTGTGACATGTTTATAGTAAGGAAACATTTGGCCAGGCTTTCCTATACTCATGTGCTATAAAGAATAAACTTTATGCTTTATTATAAGTTCGAACTTACCGAAGACAGGAAGGAAAACATTGACATAAAAGATGGGTCTATGATTTAGTTGTTGTTTTGAAAAAGTAAAAGAAAATCATTGCAGGTGGTTTGAATTCGTTTGCATCAGGAATTAAAAAAAAAAAAAAGGTTTGCACAGTTGGTGCACAAAATCAATTTTGTAATATCAACTGTACCATACAACTATTTTTTTTTTCATCAGTCGATAATCAAATAGAATTAGACATTTGACTAAATGGTCATTATACAGAATGACAGATTAATAGGCTCCTAAAAGATAAAAATATTCCCCAATGGTTCTGTTTAAAAAATGTTGCTGGTTCTGACGAAATGCATTAATCGGCGTGGTTTACAAGAGCCTAAAGTCACAACATGACTCAAACATGTGATTTACTGGTTAACAAATTTCCATATTAAATGCCATACAAAAATGAAAGCAGGAAAGATGGGACTCACTACAGCTGCACGGTTATTTGTAGGTATTCGCTTAAACTTTATATGTAGAGAATTGTCTGGAAATCAAAGTAACATACGAAGATATGAAAGTAATTATCAATTTATGCTCCTAACAAAGTTAGGTGGACAGAAGCACTGCTCAAAATAACTGGCCTCAAACTGATAGGCTGGCAGTAATTCATCACATTGAGAGAGAGAGAGAGAGAGAGAGAGAGAGAGAGAGAGAGAGAGAGAGAGAGAGAGAGAGAGAGAGAGAGAGAGAGAGAGAGAGAGAGAGAGAGTACAAACAATACAACTATGTACCCATTAAACGGCTCCAGATCAATTAAGTTGCATCCTGTTAACAAATCAATTCTTTATGTCGCTCGTTCGAAAAGTGATAACTATGTTGCAAAATATCACCCGAGAGGCTCAAACTGGCTTAGTTATCTAGAATTATTCAGTTAGCTGTTCCAAAATGTGCTGTTCCATCAGTGATTTCGGATCATATTTTGATTTGACCTATTTTCTAAAGGGGTATGAAATTCAACTACCTTATAAAGTACGTGTCAAGCATGTCTCTGTTGTGATCTTATTTATTATCGACTTAAATGCCACTATATTGATGGAATCAAGTTACCTCTTCTACATACATATGTATTTCCATAAAACTGAAATAAATGTAACTTTATGTTTTGAGGGCTCTGGTATTAAGAGAGACATAAGACACTGGTCGACGTGTAGACAGTTGATGAAATTATTCACGTTTGAGATTAACTGCTTCCTAGTTTGCAACGATTGGTCGGTTGAAAAGTTTAGCATTTGCATGGATTAAGTGATTGTGATTTGAATGAGAACTAGGAGATAGGGAGAGAGAAAGAAAATAACAAAACAAATGATTTACGATTAGGTCTACCTGGCCGCGACAATATGATAAAATATCAGCTATACAAGTAAAGGTTACAAGTCACATGCCTCATGCGTGTGTACTAATGTCACATCAGTAATTTGATTTAAACAGGTTCCGCTTGCACAAATGTCTTAACTTGGGAATGTATTCAACTCGTATTTTTGCTCAAGCAAAAACTGTCATTAAATCAGATTTGTACCTTCTCCTCCCGCTGGTATAATTTGATATGACGACATTGATATAATGCATTTATGTCATGCAATTTTTCTCATTCTTTACGATCAGTAGGTCAGAAAATTTAAACTTGATATGCATTCAAGACTGAGACGTTTGCTGAAAGCGGGACTTTGTTAAAATAGAAGGGGACTCGACAGAGCATGAATGATATATACTGTTTTTTCAACATGAAAGAGGTCAGATGCTGTTTTTAAATTGTAAGCACTTAATTTTCTCTCTCTTTCTCTCTCTCTCTCTCTCTCTCTCTCTCTCTCTCTCTCTCTCTCTCTCTTACACACACACACACACACACAATGCGAAAAACAAAATAAAATTATGTCAAAATGAAAGCTGAGAAATCAACCAAAATCTTTACTGAAGCGTGTTTAATTGTTCGCAAGAAATCAAATGGAACCGCACATATTTCCCACGATCTAGTTATTCTGTCATGTCAAGTTTTGTGAAAAGCAGCGTTTAGAGCAATAAAATATGTTATATTGACCAGGGGAAGCTACTATAATGAGACAAGGTCAATGTGTATTGAAGGTTTTATGTCCCTTCTTTACCTTCGAGTGTGAGCCATCTCTATTATTATGCTATTTATTTCCGAACTTTTAAGATATTGTTTACTTTTTTGCCCCATACTGCAATGGTCCAAAATTAAACATTTTTAGAATTTTCTTGGAATTTGACTGCTAGTTCAATTTTATGGTCAAGGTGCATCAAACAAGCTATAACAATTATATCCCATGCTAGCTGCACACTGTAGTGTCGCCGTGTAGTATTGTTTACCCAAACTCTCTAGTGACTTCTAGAGATCTATGCCTAGAGAAAGTCTGGTAAAAGTCTGCTTAACTGATTGTTACTGATTGGTGTCGCTAATTCCAGTTTTTCGTTGTTTTTGTTCTGAATGAATGCACTATTTATATTGTCCAGTCCATTACTATTTGAGTACAGTCGAGAAACGTTAACATGTGTATTATGTACTTAAGAGGTGTTATAATATTTATAACAAGAAGTGTCATAGTTTAATTTCTTCGTGAATGAGTGACCAGCACTCACTCATATACTGACCAACACCAACACCTACACCTACTAACCAAGACACCGTCTGACAGACCTGCACTTATTCATCTACTGACCAACACCAACACCTACTAACAAACACGCTGTTTGACTGACCATCACCCAGTCATCTACTGGCCAAAACCTACACTTACTAACCAACAGGGTAGGATGTAAAAGAAGGGGAATAAATAAGGGTGATGAAATGGAACTTAAACCCTTATAAACAAAACCACCCCGCCAACTACACATATCCACATATAACTTCGCTACCATCCCTAGTAAACAAAACTGCCACCCCGTACCACCCTTATAACTCGTACAACCCTAGCATATAGTATCACACACAAAAGAGTAGGAGTACTCATTCACTATACACACAAACATCTATGAAAACGGAAGGAGTGCTTACTCACAGACATACTATCACCCCTGAAAGGGGTAGGAGTGTTCACACACTATACACACAAACATACCGCACATGATCTCACTTAATTTACCTATTCTTACTAGCTCACTTATTTGTGTCTTCATGGACGAATCGAGAATGAATGGTAAAACTGGTGACTGCACTTCCTCAGAGTTGAAACGCAGACGTGAAAGAAAACATTATCATAGAAAAATGTAAAGAGACAGACAGACAGACAGACAGAGACAAACAGAGAGAGACAGTGAGAGATAGGGAGAGAGAGAAGAGCATGCTAATAATTTTTTTCATAAATAACTCACCAACACCATATTTAAATATCAAAATTTGTTTTTTGTTGTTTAATAAGCCCCGCTAATTGAATCATCAACAAAGAAGTGAAGAGTGAGGATTAGGGCAGTCCCTCCTTTTCATGTGCAACATATTTTCAAAAACAAAAATATTAAACATGAACGTATTTACAAGGTTGACAGCGTTGAGGGGTTAAATTAGACTTCCAATGATCTAGAACGATGCCATTTTGTCATCGATGGACACTACGTTTCTGAGGTAAAGAAAACAGATAGTCATAATGATCACTAAACTATATTTCTATTTTTGTATCGTTTCTACAGAAATCGCGTCCAAAAAAATCAGTAAATGTTCTAATGGGAATCCAAGAAATCAAAGACTGCATTGATGAAGAAAATACACACAATATTGTCCACACACCATAGAATTCAATCCTTGTAATCTTACATTTTGAATTGAGCGGATATAGCAGTTTTTGCTCATAAAGTCTATGATATCGTCTTCGAGAGGAGTTAATCCATAGGAATCAAAATATTCCACGCTGTGGTCATTGGGAAGGTAACCGGCTACCCAGTGGATTCGTGGGCAATGACTGTCGTTCGTGTTGATGACATAAGCTCGAAGGTCTTTCGGTTTTCGATTAGGAAGTTCATCTTTATTACACACCACTGGTTTCCAGGAAGCTGTGTAAAAGCTGTGGGTCAGAAGGTAATAAAGTTCCAGTTATTCATCTTGTTTCTCACAGGTAATGATAGGTAATGATTTCACACTTTACTTTTTCTTAAAAAATAAAATCTGTCATGTAAGTTAATGAACGGCAAGTCTTGGTACTGTGTTGCAAGAGAGCTTCGATGCGTTTCGTCGCCAAGGAAATCAGTGGAGGTAGGGAATGGTCACTCAAGTCTTTATACCACTCTTTCAAGATCTTCTCTTCTGGGATGAGTGTCCATGCTTCTTCCAGACATTCTCCCAGCGTTCCTTCTTGACTCATCAACAAACACTGGTCGTGTTGCACTTTATCGATTTAACAACCATAAGAATGTTCTCTTGTCAGGAGTGTTTTTCTTTCAGTCAAGTGGCGCAAAAGAAGGAGACAAAGTCTTGTTCTTGTTCTGGCCACCATGACATCATGATTGTGTTTTTCTCTTCCTCTTCTCCACTTGGTGTCTGTGATTGCTGTAGTTTCTGTTCTGGATAGAAACGTCACCCTCTTCACCTATGTTCATGCCACCGTGTTCCATATTTTGTTTTAATAGTCTAGGATCTCCTCTCTCAGACAGTTGATTTCCAGAGTGTTGCCAAATTATCCATACAAGATCATACTTACTGTGTTCATGACAGCAAGTGTAATATGAAGTTGCACACGGAGTTGGTCTGGTTTTATAGGCTGGAAATGTACCTCGTCGCTGCCTTGGTCTGGAGTAAAGTCAAATTCCCACAAAGCATATCCTCCTGCATAATCGACGTATGAAATGCCGTGGGTAATGTTGGTTCCTAATTGTCCTGTGGCTTCACACAGAGTAAAATAAGATCTCAAGTAATGTATTTGGGCAAAGTTAGATTGAAAGGGTCTAATACACAGCGTCTGGACGTCTCGGGTGATTTTTATCTTAGATACGTTGAAATATTGGAATTCAAAAAGGGTTTTGATCAACAGTTCAGTTGAATGCAGGACTGCTGACGATGCCAATAAACAAACGTTTAGGTAGTGGACCTTGGAAGACATGATCTTTAATGTTGCATCGGAGGCCAGAGGCAATGGTGAAGATTTTGACCTCCACCCGTCGTAGAGGATACTTGGCTATAGTTCTGGTCAGAGTCTGACTGATGTCGTTTCCCACTATAGGTAGGACTTCCACACGACGCACCTAGAGTCTGGCTTCTTCGATATTAGTTTTGTACTCGTTAGCATCAGCCATCAGCAGGAACACGGTACTAGTTCTATTCAGAGTCAGACGTATATCAACGTCATTCAACAAATACTTGTCTTGCTCTCGTCGTAGAGCATACTATGCTGTAGTTTTGATCAGAGTTTGACTGATGTCGTTTCCCACTTTAGGTAAGACATCCACACTACGCACGTAGAGTCTGGCTTCTTCGATGTTAGTTTTGTACTCCTTAGCATCAGCCATCAAATAGAATACGGTACTATTTCGATTCGGTCTCAGACGTACATTTACGCCTTTCAGCAAATACTTGTTTTGCAACCACATGTCTAAGTGTAAACGATCCATCATTTCTAAATCACGCCTTTGTTTGATTTTCTTGTGGCGATCGTAAAAATACTACATTGTGAGGATCGTCACCTTCTGTCATCTCTGTGTCATTGAAGGCACCCAAGGTAGCAGGTTTCCAAAAGACCGATGCATCAAGATGTCTGTTCGTGGCTTCTTTTCCGTAATTTGAGAGATTCTCCAGGTAGGCATGCAAGGGTAAGTGTCCATGCTGCTGCTGACCAGGTTGATGTTCAAGTACAAACCCATTCCGCTGAACAACGAATGCATGTACTTGCTGATGGGAGAAACTCTGTCGTCGACAATTGGAATAGTGTTGTCCGGTTTGAGAACTTTGACTTTGAGGTACAAGTAACTGTTCAGATCGATGTAATCTTCGGTTTGTCCTTTGATTTCAAACTCGATAGGAGCTGAGGTGGACAATGTCGACACGGGATGAAATTCTACCAACTGGGATTCTTGCATCATCATCATAGTCGGTGGCATGGCAAACATATTGAGTTTTGTCTTGGAACATTCGCAAGATTCTTGGTGCATCATTTTTAGTAATTAAAAACATAAAAATCTCTGACAGTTCTTCTTCCTTTGTTATTCTTTTTCCGGTTGCGTATATGAGGTTTGAAGGGTTTTCGACCTTCTGCCTTGTTCTTGCTGTGGCGTGAAGAAAGAATGAATAACTTCGACAGGAGTGTGAAGTGAATTTATACGGGTGCTTTGGCTACCAAGGAGTTCTGTTCCTGTCTGGATCAACACATTTGTCCTGCCTTCATTAATGCTTGCTTGGGACTTTTTTAATTGACATATCTTAGAGACATTCGTTTCCATGCGTCAAGCCTGCATCTTTTAAAGCATGAATCCTCGAGTCACCATAGGTTTCAAGAAGTCCTCCTTGTGGAGCTACTCCTCGGCGCACATAATACATCTTTCACAATTCACTGGAGAATCGTTTTCGAAAATGTAGTTTTATGGTGACATTTCCTTTAGAGAATATAATATTTTGTCTAAGATATCTTTTTATACTAATATTCACACTGTCAAAATACGATTTAATGTTAGGAAGATAACGAGAATGCACAAATATTTGGTGAATATGATACGTGTTTCCTCCTTTAATGTAAGAAACTATGGCAGAATCCACTTTAAAAGGAATGAATATAAGCAAAAGGAGCGGCTGTGTTTCCGGCTACGTTGTACTCGACAATATCAAGTAGACAACCATACAATTCAATTTTTCGTTCAATTCGATAAAGAATCGAAATGGTTGTTGTTGTTGTTGTTGTTGTTGTTGTTCATATTTTTGGTAGGAGAAAAAACAGTGTTTCCACAAAGAATAGCAAACAAAATGGGAGAAAAGGCGATGGACAGCATTTTGCCGAAGGAAAAATCTAATTTGAGACGATCAGAAAGTGGGTGGTGAGTTTTATCCAATGCTTTGCCAAACTGATTGTTGAAAAGAGTTGAAATCGTTTCGACGAGATGTCGAGCATTAAAATAATATCCTGCAAGTATTCTAAGGGTATAGATATTCAATTGAGGATTAGCTGGCACTGTTTTTCCAAGTGTGTTTGGACTTGTTCATTGAGTATTTCTACGACGAATGTGGTTTGATCCTTGGCAATATTCCAGACTTGAGAAGGATGAATGATTTCTACCAAATCAACTTCCCAATGAGTTTCGTGATTCAATTGTAAGGACTGAGGTAATTGGCAATGAAGCTTCATAATTTGTTGTTGGGAAATACATCTATAGAACTGTCACTAGGTAATGTTAAATAAAGTCGATTAATCATAGTTCGATGGTTCGTGTCTCCGAGAAGTCACTCGATGTCAAAGGAGAATAATTTTTGAATAATTTACCGTACCATTGTAATTTTTCCGTTTCTGACAAATCTGTTCGATCCATCAACGAGTGTAACTCTCGTTGTATGTATGACATCTCTGTGAGGTTTGGGTTAAGACTAAGTCGGGTATCCGTGGTTTGTACCAACGATGGAGTTCCATCCACCATTTGAAGGGAACTGAAGTTAATTTTCGTTCTTTCATAGGATCCAGGGGTACAGGTGTGATATCCTTCCAGAAACGCCTGTCCTTTTTACGTTTACCACAACACTCCTCCTAAAAGAGGTCCAGCAATCGATCCTAACAAGAGAGGGGCGACTTTAACAACGGACCTATCAGCTTGGGTAGAAATCCTCCTCGTTGAACGAACACTTTGTCTTTTGATTGACTGGATTTTTTTTCACCATTTGCGGATGATTTGGCTAAGAAAGTGACGATGTCGTCCTAATCGCTGTTTATGTATCTTGGTCAAAGGAACTGTCCCTTTTAAGACGTTCAAACAAGATTCAGATACCGTATCAATGATTTCTTTAAGTGCTTTTTAAATGATTTGTTTTCGCATCGGATCATTGGCTTTGGTAAGTACTAACAAGACAGCCCAATGTTTAGCTAAACGAGAAGAAATGCCCTATTTTCTTTTTCTGGCAGACATCTTTGGACTTCGACGATGGTGTGAATTTAGAGAAGAAGACATCGTTCTTTAGACATACTGAAGTAAATCTTGTCCAACACTTCTACTTTTATACTGGAATTCGTCTCTACTGATTGTCGGGACGTCGTACCAACTTGACTTTTGGCACTACTGGACGACGAGGCGTTGTTAACGGACTAGTTTGGACAAATCCAGTAAACTTTGCAACATGCCTGTTCTATCTTGCTTTTTCATTTTAGGGAATGCCCCCTTTTTGGCTGCAACAGCAGCAGCTAAATAAGCAGCAGCAGAAGAAGGCATCGACGGAGAAGAAGTAGAAGTATAGATGGGTTTCCCATTTTGCATTAGAGGAGGAAACACTTGTTTTAAATCAGGTTTTGCTGGCATGATTAATAATGGAGAAGGAGAAAAGGAAGGGGAGACGGTCACATATGGAAGTTTTCGTGAGTACATGAGAGTTCTAACTGCAGTATCTTTCTCTCTTGAAGGGGTCTTTTTCTTTTTGATTTTCTTCTTCTTAGGAGAAGTTGACGTAGAGTCATTCTTTTTCGCTACTGATGGCATACAGTACATGAATCAATTTAGCAGGAGGATGAGATTGAAAGGAAGTCACGTTGAATACTGTCGAGAGGGAAGAAGTGATAGGTGTTTTTATAGTTTGTCTTTTTGTCGTTTTTTTTAAGACCGACTTAAAAGAGGAAGGCGACGTGTAAATGACTGGACATCCTTCTTGACACCAATCGTGAAACAAATCCGTAGGAAATCTCAAATAATCCCGAGCAATGGGTTTTAAATCCATCAGTAAATATGCATGTGTCAATTGAGTAATGGGTTTTAAATCCATCAGTAAATATGCATGTGTCAATTGAGTAGGATCGTCATAAGCATAATTCAGCCAAGGTGTTCCTATTTGTTTAGTCAAGACTTGAACTTGAGATTTATCTTTTGGACTTTTAAACAACACTACATATTAAGCATTGACACTGATCGCGCATGCGCTTTATTTTCTTGAAATAAATTTTGAGTATTGTAATAATCCTGGTATCACGATAATATCCTTTTCGTGTAATCCAAAGTTTATTTTCTTTTCTTCTTCTCCTAATATGTCATAGAAGATGAAGACATGCGTTTTGCTCCTCCACGCCGTAGCAAAAACAAGGCAGAAAGAGACGTCGTCAACCCTTCAAACCTCATATACACGACCGGAAAAAACAATAAGAAAAGAACTGTCAGCGATTTTGATGTTTTTAATTACAATAAATGATACATCAAGAATCTTGCGAATGTTCCAAGACAAAACTCGATCTGTTTGCCCATGCCACCGACAATAATGACGATTCAAGAATCCCAGTGGGTAGAATTTCATCCCGTGCCGCCATTGACACCTATCGAGTTTGAAATCAAAGGACAAACCGAACATTACATTGATCTGAATAACAGTGATTGTACCAGATTTTCGGTAAGCCTTGTGTTGGAAACAATAAGTAATTGTACAGACATTTACCAAACTCTTGCTTGGTGTAGATATCTTAGAGTCACGCGAGAGTCATGTTGAACTAGACTAGTCGCGGTGGAAAATACGCTCGGACTTACGCCTAATGAATCTGCTCAAATCTTGCGTTTCGGTAATTTTTAAAGTGAATTTGATAGCGGAAACTTAGTGACTATCTTAGTAGAATCTTCTCTGCTTGGCAACTAATATAAGTAATCCAATATAAAGTCTTGTTACGAAGTCTATAAATAAATTTAAAGAGCCAAATAAGTCTATATGAATACACATGGTTGTTCCCAAAATTGGAAGAGAATACACATCTTTCCATTTCACGTAATCAGCCTGTAAGGGTGCAGATTTCTGTCCATAGATGCATACGTTTAGCGGTAATAAGTTATCAGAATATAACATAAAGAGATTAAACATTACATGCGAACAATATATAATTGCTTCGTTTATTCTTGAAAGCATCAAATTCTTTCCGTCTAAGATTAAGTCACTTATGAGTAGTTTCCTTTTTTGCTACAAAAAGTCATGAAGGACATTTACAATGGGTCTTATTGAAATATGCGACTCTTCTATGAAAAAATTATCATTTTTAGCAAAATTGACAGGAATCGTATAACACACAAATTTTTAAAGAGAAAATGGACTGTGCTCAGTGGGGAAATAAGGATATGGGGATAATCATGGTGACTTCCATGTGTGATGCATGCTGTCGCATGTGTTACACAACCAAGTAATCCTCCCTCTCCTCCACCCAAAAAATCGTTTCATGTTCTTAACCAATTCATACAAGTAATTGATGTAGTGCCGCGGAAAAATTGTAAACATTCCAGATATGTTTGCGGGTATTGTTACACCTAAGACTAACATATACTGTCTCATATACCCATTAAGGTATTTCCATACAAATCTCTCAACTCTAGAGGAGTTGTACAATCTAGAGATTTAAATGGTTGCTGTGAGGCTGAGATGCTCGAAAGTCTTAGATCTCAGAATGTATCACAGGGGAAAAGAACCAACATTCACCGTAAGGGCATGTTGTTCCTGCAAGCACTTACATTCGATGTTTGACTGCGCCACTTTACCTTCATAGATAAAAGTGGGGTTCTTGAACATCGTATTTGACCCTTGCATTCCTAATCATTTGCGGTGCTTTAACTGCTAGAAATATGGCCAACGCAGAGATGGTTGAAAGAGGAAACTAGTCTGCCCCAGATGCGGACAGGAGGATCACGATGGATCGTCCTGTACTGTTAGAATCTCCTGAGCAGATTGCCAGGCAGACGATTTCTCGTACTCAAGAAAACTGCCCTAAGTGAAAACCGGCCATATATACCAAGCTAAAGCTCGTCGTACCATCAGAGAAAGCAAGAGGAAAACACGGAGACCCTATGTCTCTAGGCTGAACTCGCGTTTCTCTAATTAATAGGTATGGAATATGGTACGAAAAATCATTGTAAAAAATAAAAGCAGATGTATCAAGCATTTAAAGATATCTGATGAAATGGTCACAACCGTACCAGAAATCTCAAATACATTGGCCGAAATATTCACGAAGAACTCCCCACAAGAGAATTATTCTGAAAACTTCCGCCATGTCAAAACCGTAAATGAAAAGGTTCCTCTAAATTACAGATCTGCTAATGCTGAACATTACATTCTCAGAGAGTTACTAGACTCTCTTGGTTGAGCCCATGACACTTCACCAGATATTCACCATGAATTTCTAAAACACTTACCTGAGAAAGTTCAAAATACACTGATAAATATTTTCAATAAAAGTTTCGAAACTGGCGACTTCCCGCAGTCTTGGCGAGAACCAACGGTGATACCGATACCAAAACCTGGAACGGACCAAAGCGACCATTCCAACTATCGTCCCATAGTATTAACAAGTTTTATTTGCAAAACCAAAGAACGGATGATAAATGATAGACTACTCTGGCATCTTGAGTCCAACAACCTACTATATGACGTTCAATGTGGATTCAGACGCCAGAGAGGCACAATAAACCATCTTGTCAGACTTGAAGCATTTATTAGAGAAGCTTTCATAAAGCTTATGACACCACATGGAAAAAGGGCATAATGAATGGCCTATTCAACCTAGGTCTAAGGAGTAAGGAGCCGCCTACGTAACTTTATCTCCAACTTTTTGCAAGATAGAAACTTTAAAGATAAGATAGGCAGCACCCTTCTTGAAAGCTATCCCAGTGAAATGGGTGTACCTCAGGGCGGCATATTGTCAGTCACCTTGTTCAACATCAAAATTAACAGCGTAGCAAAGTGCTTTAATCCAGGTCAAAGAGTATGCATACTATTAAATATCAACTACAGATGAGCATAAACAAAGTTCAGAAATGGAAAGAAGAAAACGGGTTCAAATTTAAAAAATAAAAAACAAACTATACATTTCTGCCTAATATATCGTATTCACGATGGCCCAAAGCTCCATCTTGACAGTTGTCTTATTCCTGTTGTAGAGGAGAGCAAATACTTAGGGCTTATTTTCGACCGTAAACTAAACTTTTCTTCCACATATTAGATACCTCGGGGACAAATGTTAAAAAGCCCTGGACTTAACACGAGTCGTTGCTTAGATTGGATATCAGATCAGAAGGTCTTGCTTCGGTTATACAGGTCATATGTAAGATCGAAGCTTGACTATGACTCGATTATGTACGGATCAGCTTGTAAATCTTACTGCATATGTTTGATCAGATACACAGTAAGGGACTTAGTCTTTGTCTGGGTGCATTTATAACTTTCCCTACAAGAAGCCTCTATGTTGAGGCCAAGGAGCCATCACTTTATCTCAGACGATCGAAATTGACTATTCAGTATGCTACCAAACTAACCTGTCCAGCTAACCCCGCATATGATGTAGTGTTTAGGCCTAAGTACCAAACCTTATACGTTCAGAGACCAAACTTCATTCCACCTTTTGGCATACGAATTCGTCCTCACTTAGAAACATCAAACATTAATGTTTGAAATATTGTAAAATTCTGTGTTTCCAAATCACCAGCCTCCTAAAATAATATTTTACCTTTGCGAATTCAAAAAGTCCTCAACAAATACTCTCCTTTATCAGAGTAAATTCAATCAATCAGAGTCTCATATCGTATTCATACCTCCCTGTATACAGACGGTTCGAAAGATGGACACAAAGTTGGAGCTGCCATTGCAACACCCCATGGTACCATCTCGAGCCCGTTACCGGATAAAGCCTTAGTTTGTACTGCAGAAATTACAGCCATGCTCAGAGCTTTCAACTATATTGAAACCTCCCCCCTCAAAAAAAAAAAAAAAAAATGACAACATCTTTTCGGATTTCCCTTTCCACATTGAAATCCTTGTCGAATCTTAAATCTTCCAACCCGTTAATATCCCAGATATTAGAGAAACGTGATGTTCTCACACTGTCTGGCAAAAGTATTCTGTAATGTTGGCTGTCTAGTCACATTGTCATAAAGGTAATGAAAGGGCATATGAAACAGCCAAAGCTGTCCTGCAGTCAGTCAACCTTTTCCCGAATGGAAGACTCCATGTACTGATTTGAAATATTGTACGATTCAGCATGTTCGTCATACTTGGCAAAATATGTGGAATGGAAATTCCTGAAACTAACTGAAGATTACCCAACCCACTATTGGTGAGTGGCATTCCTTGTATAGAACAAATCGCAGAGATGAGGTGCTATTGTGTCGATCGCGTATCGGACACACATATCTGACTCATGCATAGCTCCAGAAGGGTGAACCTAGACCGGAGTGTGTACCCTGCCAATGTCCACTGACAGTGGAGCACATTCTTGTCGTGTGTGTCGATTTCCACCTTGTGAGATGGAAGTATTTTCACTGCTTGAAGAAACTGTATGAGGACGTACCACCTTAGAAAATCTTGGACTTTTTAAGAAAATGCGGTTTATACAACAAATTTTAATAATTGCTTTAAGGATTTTACATGTGTTGCCTATGTTTTATATTTTAACATTTTTGTACTGAATTTTACATTATTTGGAAGTGTTTAACTTCCTAAATCTTTGTGCAATTCATTTTAAAAAATTTCGAACTAAACCTTTTATTGGCACTACATAGCCACTTTTCTGCTGATGTGCCGTAAAACTACTACATACAAACATACTGAATAAAAAAGGCATTGTGGCATGAGAAAAATTCACAACTTGTGCATCTACCTGAACAACTCAAAGGCATATTAGAAAATTCTGCGACAAACGTTACCAGATGCTTGTCCAATGCATTACCTTCAGCACGAGTGGTTTAGACAGAACAGAACACACCGAAGGAACCGGAGAACCGGAGAGACTGGAGACAGGCGAATACACAGAAGAAACACAAAAATAACTAGAACAACTGCAAAGGTTCGCCATTGCAAATCCCCATGCTTTACACCGCGTATTCCAAAACCCGGAACTCACTCTTACCCCACCATCCATAGACACAGTAATCATAATGCAAAACCAGTCAAATATGTGTCTTCCTGCTATGACTGCATATATGACTTTTTTAAAATGCTATTGTAACTGAAATGTTTGTGTATTCGACCTCTGACCCGCCAGCCGCGGTACCTCAGATAGGATGCTCTGATTTAGTTTAATTTACTTTGGAAAACGAGAGGATTAGTTCAGGACTTTTCTGAATGGGCAAAGATCAACGCTTATTTTGGGGGTACCTTTGAAGTCTTTTCTACTTTATTTCTTCGTATGAGAATGTAATACATGATATGCGCTTTCTCTCCTAATATTCTATCTAATAAAAAAATCAGCTGATGTAGATTTGACAAAACTAAATACTTACTTTATCTCCTAAGGGGAAATAAAACCTTGGATTAATAAATATCATATTATGAAGAAAAAAATCACAATCAATCAAATAACGATAACCATCAACCTTCATCAATTAAAAATGCGAGAGAAAAAAAGTATTAAATACTTGATAAAGTTACGACCACTATGTTGAAAACACATAAATTCAACCTCTGTCTCTGTATTTTCTTGCGTGTGGCTCGATCAATGCATTTCTTCCATTTAATTAACCGCACAGTCATAATGTTTCTCTAAGTTTTTTAATACGTGATGAAATCAATTCAAGAGCTATCGATATTCTTACCCAAATACCATGATGTCAAGGTTCAGAAGTAGAATTTCCTCACATTGATTAATGGCAGTATATGTCACAATTCAGATGAAGAGTTCCCCTCACATTGATCCGTGGCGGTACATGTCGCAGTTCAGAAGAAAAGTTCCCCGCACAATGATCCGTGGCGGTACATGTCGCAGTTCAGAAGAAAAGGTCCCCGCACATTGATCCCCGGCGGTACAAGGCAAAATTTGAAAGAAATGTATTACAGAGGAATGTCATCATATACACTCTGAGATGAGATTCAGTTTCACCAAAATAGAACAATATAATCTGAGATTAACTTTAAAAAACAAACTAGCAAACAAAAAAAACAAGTTAACCCGACAAGTGTGCAAAACACACATTAAAACACGTATCCATACCTACTTACCATTCTCATACATTTATTGTCCTTCGTTACATTAATTTACATCAGACAGGGGATAACTATTCTAATTGTTTGAATCTGTGCGATTGTAAATAAATTACATTTTTTTTATCCCAAATATGTTTTCAATTTACAATAAAATTGCATATCACCAGTCACATCAAGCTTCTGGTTAGTGATGGTTAAAATCATAATTTAATTTTTAATGAAGAGACAACGAATTACACAATACAACATCGAAGTCTTGTTTTTAAAAAAAAAATCAGAGCTATAAAACGGTGGCTTTTTAACAACATTAACAGCCTCAAAGACTAAATACTGAGAAATCATGCTCTTGAATCCTTGTTGTATTCTCTTTACCCTACAAGCACACATACAAAAAATTTTCGTCTCCAAGCTCATCTAGTTTTCAATGACTTATCAAGATGGTTCACTAGACAACTGCACCAGTTCTTTTATGGACACAGGGGTGACTGATTGGAGACTTGTAACGTTGTAGTCTTGCAAGCTTAATTATGTCTCTCATTCACGTGATAAGTATATAAAAAGATACATTTTCAAAAGGTTACAAAGTTGCAAGCTTAGTGAATCATAATTCTACAATTTGTCATTTCTTATTAGCAAATACATATTTTATTTGAATTTCAAAACATTTTAATTTTTCAATAAATTCTCAGACGACAGTGATGAACCATGTGGCCATTGCCTAGAGATCGAGACAAACCTTCTGCCAGGATCAGAAGTAGCGAATTCCTTTCCGTGTAAGGTAAATATTGCATAAAAAAAGCCATTCCTCCCCATTGTTCCTTCCCGAATATGCTGCTTTATCCAAGTCGCCAGAGCAGAGATAACCACGCCTACCTATTAGCATAGCACAGCATATACAACCAGAGTATTTTATGTTGAACTTACCCCATGTGAATTAGTGTTGATGTTTTAGTGTATACTGAAATATTTCATGAAAAATGGTTGACAAATGTTGAAGATAAGACGATTTGAATTTGTATTTGCAATAAAGTGACATTAATCTAGGTGACGCACATTAGAACTGAATGTCCGACAATCTTCCAGTATGCCTGTAAGTTACGAGAATCCTCACCTTTACCAGTGATAGTATTGGTTGGCGGTCATTATGTATCGTCACTTGTTAGGGTTTGACTGATATACGGCGATAAGTTAATTCAATCAAAGTAAACACTGTATAGCGAGCGATACGATCTAGTTTTCTTTGCGGGGATCCGTCCGCCGTTGTACTTCCAGTCACATAATGGGGAGCGCACACGTTAATTATAGTGAAGAGAGACGACGCTGTGATTATATCTCTAGCTCAAGAACAAAAAACTACATTCAGAGGAGCGCCACGTTCTTTTCCGCTATTTTAGATCCCGGTCGTTACGTTTGTGTACTGACTCGTTCTCTGTTGGGGGTTTCATGAGTAAGCAATGGGAGAGAATGGAATTACATATCTCCATAATCCGTGTAATGTTTCCTGAGCGTAATACAATATTACTAAAGGTGTAGAATCACGATTGTCTGCTGGAATCTTTTACATCATTTACAGTTTGGTATGGTAAAGCACTGAAAATATAATTTAAAAGAAATTACTAAACCATAAGGAGTGGGTTGGATAGCAAATATCACTATGAAGCACGATTTTTTTTACCTCACGACTACACCCCGTCAGCTCTCCCCCACCCCCATCCCCTTCCACGCCATGACAAAAAGAAAAGAAAATTCGCCTCAAAGATGCCTAAAACAATCAAACTAAAGTTTGGAGTGCAAATGACCACTTTGTCATGACGCCATTCTGGACTAAACAAATTCTGAATTGTTATCAAGGTTTAATATGTAAAAAGTAATATCCGATTATGAGAAATACAGGTAAATGCAGCGACTCGATCAAGAGGATATCCGATTATGAGAAATACAGGTAAATGCAGCGACTCGATCAAAGGGACGACTCCTCGATTTTCTTTAGTGAGTGGGAATTGGGACTTTCCTCCCACACGCACGCAAAACTTTACAATGACTAATCTTGACGCATTGCATATAAATGGATGCCTTTAGTTCTATAAGTGATATGTCCTTTGTTTAAATTGATCCTATTTTTTTTTTATTTTTTTTTTTTTTTTTATGAATATATATTATTTTGGTCGGAAAAGAGACTATTTACTGACCTCAAATTAAAGTGTCTATGAGAGAGAGAGAGAGAGAGAGAGAGAGAGAGAGAGAGAGAGAGAGAGAGAGTAAACATTTTTAGAAATGTATTTACTGACTTCAAATTAAAGCGTCTATAAGAGAGAGAGACAGACAGAAAGAGTAAACATTTTTAGAAATGCGCGTAATACACGATTCCAGATTTCGAAGTATGTGTTATTACAAAGAAGAAAATACTTTATGTGGACAGTCGTACTTCTACGAGTATAATTCAATTATCGATAGACTCTAATTGATTGTATCTTCAGTACTTCTCAAGTGGATTACTTTCTCAATGAACCGATAACGTCAAAGTGAGCGCTGATAGTCGTTTGAAGTGTCCCTTTGACGTAACCATCCAACTATGGTGTTGTGTTACATACGGGGACCGGAGATAAGGCGGCAGTTAAACCTCTAATGCAATATGTCCAACGAAACTTGACAAATTTAATACATACTAAATAGGCAAAATTGATCTAATCTCATGCCTTTCGTCTTGGATCATTAGAATGACTGATCTAGGGGTATTAACTTTCTTTCCCATGTTTATCTAGCTGAAACAAAATTAACATCTGTTATATGTATCAGAGAATTGTACCTTTAAAGCCAGTAATGGCAATATAGTACGAAAGGGTTGTATGAACAATAATAATAATAATAATAATAATAATGACTTTATTTAAAGAAGAAGCTCATTTTGTCAACTGACCAATCTTCCATGAGGCCTTTCATGGGATCTACAAATGAGAAAATATGTCTGTGATAATTCACGACAGGCCACATTGTGCATTTCTGGTGAGTATATACTTTGTTGAGTTCCAAATTTTAAACTCAGTTTCGAAGCAAAACTGTTGTAATTTGGTATTTTATCAATGAAAAACAAGGAAAGATGAACAAGAGGAAGTAATCTTTTACCAAATAAAGGTAACAATGAAATAAATTGTACACAGCAGCAGCAACAACTTTAATTTTATATCTCATGTGCAACAGCGCTAACACATACAAAGGCTCATTCAGTTTTCTAATGTAAAGTCAAATGCGCAGTTGTTGAAGGTATAGTTGCCCACAAAGTTAGTCATATGATTTCTTTGGTTCAATCGCTGAGTATTGGAGTGCAAAAAGGACTGTGCGATTATAGTGTTTGAACTTCGAATTGGAGAATTTATTGGGGATTGCAAATTTTGATCTGAAGTGAAAGGGAGTTTGGTGTATGGAGCTGATTCAGACAAAGCTTGACCACCAGTAGCCGTATCTTTCCAAAACTGAACTGATACGTTGTTTTTGTTCAGTGCTAGGTATGCGACTGTAAGTTTTGAGAGACTTGTCGCCTATCATAAATAAAATATTTCTGGTAGCAAACCCAGCATCACTCGTAGCTTGAATTTACTGTCGCAGTGAATGAGTGACCAGAGTAGCATTGGACTCCTGCATTCTTGGAAATGTCTGGCGTGAATGGAGAGAATTGATTTGGTTTTACAGGTTCACAGATATACCATTTTGCAGCTAATTCATGCGATTTTAGCTCTTTTTTGCTGCAGTGTGAAAATTAAGGTTTTTGCAGCTTTGTCAGATTTCTCCAGGAAAAATATTCCGGATTTCACTGCACATGTGCTTATGCCAGCTGCATACAATCTCGTTTCTGATGTTTATTCAACTTTCTCATCAACACCACCTTGGTGGTTTTGTGAATTGTTTCATGAGTTAGAGTGATGTACTCCATGCCAGATTCATCAGTCAAGATTTTAAAGAAGTTGGCGTCAATTGACGGTGAAACTCTACACCTCTGGTCACAAAATGAATAGCCAGAATGTACCAGATTCTGAATCGAAGGGCAGCAAGGTCAGATTTTTTAAGATATGCATTGATTTTCCCTAATTCTTCAGGTGAAATTAGTTAATAGTGCCAGGTTAATCTTCAAATACCTGATTTTAGATTAAATTTCAATTTGGCATTCAGCATTAAGTTAGTATGATTTAATTCTTTGTCTTCGACAATGTCGATGTCTTTTATAATGCCCTGTAAATTCTTGTTTATGGAGTGCACAAACATTTTTCAAGGAATTCTTATGATATTCCTGCGCCTGATCAGCTGACAGTTTTGTTACCCTGGCGTGATTGAGTTGGATTCCAGCTTGTGTCCGATAGTTTCAATGCACCATGCTTTAAATAAATAGAACAAAATTCATAGTCATACAGTTTTTCCTCTTTGCAAGCTCATTTTGAATTACAGAAAAAGAAAAGACAATTCATACCTCGCAATGAATAGCATCATATCATGCATTTGATTCAGCATGGTAAAATTTATACAGATTTCTCATAAAATTATTGTTGTGTTTTTATGTATGATATGGTAACATTAAGAATTTGTATCCTTCCGTATTTACATATTTCAAATCTATTCAGAGGATTTATTTCTTTACAACAAAAATGAGTAGCATCCAAAATAAGTATTGTAATGTATTTTTTAAATGAACGAGCACTCATCTGAATAATAATTTAACTTAAGAAAAGAATCAGGTATATCTATAAATAAATACCACATTTTGCAATATCACTGGGTCTCATTGGGAGAGGGGGCATGGTATTGTCATATCAACAAAGTGTGTCCTACTTTAAACGTTCAAGATTTATCCATCAAAGGTCTTTCATGTGATTAAGTTGTTTTTATTGTTGTTGTTGTAGTTTTAGCATTAACAAATTAATTAAATCTTTGAATTAATAAATATGTTTTTGTGGGTGTGGTCAGATTCACACCAACACATCATATATAATACACACACATACATACAGACACACACAATTGAAGAAACAAATTACCATTGAAAATGAAAATACCCCATTTTAAGTTACGCTTGCTGACCTCTGAGTATTGGTTTATTTCAATAGCTTTTAATTCCTCTTCTGATAATTTCTTTAATCTTGGAAGCTGCCTCTTTACAGCCTCTAAATTGACTGACCAAGTTCCCACGCTGTTATGGTTGTTGTTGGGTATGGCTTGGGTGACGGAGGTCATAGTGTGCTGCTGGATGGATTCAGTGTTTTACCGTCGTTCTGTGTCATATTTATCCGCTTTTAATAACCATTATAATATCATCAAATCCACCAACATTTTTCGCTATGGCTTCTAGTATTTCTTCTAGCTAAGTATCATCTAATTGTTCCAAATCAGCAAAAAGTTGCATGGAACGATATCCGTCAGCGGCCACTGGAGGATGTAGCAGACGAATGCCGAAAGTGTATCGTAAACTATGCAATTAAATGATACGACATTGCAAAAGGATAAGAAAAAGGCTGTAATTTTTATTTATTTGCACAATTTCAAACTTCAAAGAAACAACAATCGTTTCACTATGCCGTGTCTGCAATATTAGTTTACACTGCAAATAGTACTGGAAACCGAAAATAGTCCCCAGAATTCACCTATGTATAAAACATTCCAGATCGCTATCACGTGACCACTAATATCCAATCGGATTACAGAAAACTCAGTTATTTCGTAATACATTTTTTTTTAAAAACAGACATGCCAAATTTGTCATCTTGGGTAAAAAGCCACAACTATGATTTTAATAAGGTTGTTATATTCTGTTTTGGCTTTAATGCTGCCCTACGGCAAAATAATGAAACACAGTCAAATAAAAGCAATACCCGCACTGCTGAGCTGGTCTACTGGTGAAATTATTATATTGGTAGCTACAACAGAAGGCAATCGGCCATTTTAGTGGTGTGATTACCATAGAGCTACTTGAGTCTGCCACGTAATGCTCCAATTGATAAAAACCACCATTTTTCTGATTATCTCCGCAGCACGTTAGGAGAACGAATTGAAGATGACATAAAATTTGTGTCTCAACGTACTGAAACTCCTGTCTTTTACTTCATCTATTATGATTCTGAAACCCTAGCTTTATTATTTTAGCTTCCTAACCTTGATAGTTCTGTCAGGACGGTTTATAATATTTTCATAAAAATTTTCGGAATATATTTTTATTCTCTGCTTTCTTTTTAAATTTGCAAACCATAAAAAATTAACCTTTGCCATTCACTGAGATAATGTTTGCAAATAATCTGGCCAATTAATATTCTAACATCGCTCAAATTTCCCCGTGTGTATGTGCGCGTGTGTGTGTGTGTGAGAGAGAGAGAGAGAGAGTCTATTATTATCGTGCGCTAATTGTCGGTAAAAAGCTCATTAGAGCTTATGTTGAATTGTTGTTTTAAATCATGTCGACTATAAATAAATCTTATCTTCTCGCACTACCGTTGTCTGTCGGGATTCAAGTGGCATGTCTAGACATTGGTGACCCAAATCAGCTATTGTTGTATTGTGGGGGTATAGGTAGAACATGAATACTGTTTTAAATATGTAGGTAATTACACCAAAAATAGGATACGATTTTTCATGTAATGGGATGGGGGGGGGGGGGACAATGAATTGTTCTTTTTGAGAGTAATAATGACTACATATAAGCTTTTCTTTAATGTTGAATAACATGGGCACTTTAGAATTTTTCACTGTGGATTATACATATACAAACACTCCGATAAATGATACTGTAAGCTACAAATTAAACAAATGAATGTTGTTGTTGTTGTTTTTTTTTTGTTTTTTTTTCTTTTTCCATAACGAAACCAAACTTGGACTCAACAGAAAGCGATATAAATGACATACCTGACAGGTTTTCGATTGTCGGCGATGTATGAATAAATAAAAGATACATATTGATACACTCAAGGGTTAAACAAGTTTTTTATTTACAGAAGTGTACCAAATTGATACACTCAAGGGATAAATAAGTTTTGTATTTACAGAAGTGTACCAAATTGATACACTCAAGGGATAAATAAGTTTTTTATTTACAGAAGTGTACCAAATTGATACACTCAAGAGGTAAATAAGTTTTGTATTTACAGAAGTGTACCAAATTGATACACTCAAGGGATAAATAAGTTTTGTATTTACAGAAGTGTACCAAATCAGTGAAAAAATTGGCTACTCCTTTTTGTATTCAGAAGGAGTGGTTGAACAAATTATGACCCCACCCCAGATTCACGGCAACAAATATGTACACACAAAACACGGATTGTGGACCTAACGTCATTATTAAAAAGGTTGAACGTTATTTGTAATGTTATTCATTGTTTATTTTGAAGTTCAAATATTTGCATGGAAATTTGGCAACGGTTCTCTATCTAAGATATTTCCTAAATATTATCTAAATAGAATACCGTTTAAAATGCAATGTGTCGTCATATCCATCGCAATGTGACCACTACATACCATACGTTCCGACGTGAATGAGTTAGAGCAATGAATGAAATACCCCCGCCCCCATTTTCACACATTTAAAAAAATCTCTTTGCACCTAATTAAAATATATAAAACTGGAATTAACCCGATTTCCATGCCGTGCCCATTTTCCAGTTGAAGGGCGTGTTCATAACACGCTGAATTGACAAAAAAGTTGCGTATTGGATGACAACACCAATGTTCACGCGGCATGTCTCGAAAATATTCATAGGTCAGGGACAAATGATTAGATCTTACTTCCACTCCTCTTCCTCTTAAAACATATATTTGTTCCAACACGTGCCTCTGCTCTCAAACATGAAGATGCAAACCTCAGTTGAATGGTATCCCAAAAGATAAGAACCCAAGGGCTAGTTAAGCTGACAAAGTCGACTAAGATCTGCCAGGCTCCAAGATTAAAATTTTCATCCTCAGACTGAAAATTCTGACATCTGATTGGTAAATTAGTTAATGTTCCTCCAATCAAACGTCAGAATCTTGATTTGAATCTGAGTCTGAGAGTGAGCATTGTTTTGCAAACTAGGGGCCAGATTTCAATTGAAGACATTAGCCAAAGCTGCGGTGTCTCAGTGGTTAGCGAGTTTCAGAAAGGTGCTGGTTCGAATTCTGCTATTGGATTAGCCCATATCGGCTGCCACTGTGTTGCCCTGGGCTAGGCACTTTACTCTACTTGCCACGGGACGATATAACCTTCATGTGTTGATGTGCTATACCCCCCCCCCAACACACACACACACACATACACACACAAATCAGACGGCAGAATTAGCTTGCGTGAACATAGGTACAGAGTAGCTTAGCACAAGATGCAGCTAAGTTGTCAAATACTAACGTCTGACGCTGCTAACGCTCTTTATTTACACAATTTGTTTAGCTGTTACCTGGTTAGTGTGCCGGGCTCGTAACCAGAAGTTTGTGGGCTCACATCCCACCATCGGATCAGCCCGGGTCGGCTACTATGGTGCTCTCTGGGCACTAAATAACCTTCGTGTGTTACTGTGCCGCAAAACACCAAACCAAATCAAACCGTTTATATCATTGGTAGATGTCTTGATTTCGTCCCTAAAAGGTACATATCATATCAGGTACCGTAGAAAGTTGGTAGTCTTAAAAAGACATTTTTTTTAAAAATCGTACATACTGCAAGGTATGTGATCTAAGTAATACTGTATTACCTGAATGTAAGTTACTCATTTTGCTAAATCAGTTTTCAATGACATCTTGTATTTGAAAAACTTATGCTTTGTTCGTTTTATACAGTACTTTAGATACTCTAATACACAGAAAGCGCTTGATACAAAATTAGAATTGATTTATATATTAACTGAGCGTATATATTAACACTGATAAATGAAACCGCCTCTTCTGAAATCCTATAACTCTAAACATAATTTATCTCCTTGCCTTGTAAACGCCTGATTGGCAGACATATGAAGTGTGACTTGAACATATAAGTTAATTAAAAATTTGGAGTCAGAGGAATGCATAGAAATGATGATATCTAAAAGGTCACAAATGTGTTGCGCTTCATTTTTTATCGATCATTAATTTAATTAATTCTGTAAATCTGAGTTATTGATCAATTAGGGTCTCTGTAAATCTTGGATTTATTATATTCCTTTGGCAGACATTGTTTTCAGGTCTGCAGTGTTCCTGGAGAAACTGGAAGCTTGCTAAATGCATTAGCAAAACATACATTTGTACTTGGTTCAGTAAATGAAAATAATAATTCCTTGCTGTTTAGCTGTACGGTTCAAACTCTCCTTTCACTGGTGTCCCCCCCCCCCTGAAACAAAAAAAATGTCTTAATTTACTTTAAAATTAAAGCCGCTTCTATACAGTTATAAGTAGCCGCCTACACCTTAATTGACTTTAAAAACACGCTGTTTCTACATAGTCATAAGGAGCGGTCCTCACCCCCATTTCCCTCCCAAAAAAACCAAAGATTATTCCGATACTCCAGTGTGCTAAATACACAAATAAAGAGATTAAACAAAGAACTAGACATGAAGGCAGGTAAATAAAGAATGAAACTATGAACTTGAGACAAATTTAATCTGCTTTTAGAATGTGGGACTGAGGCAGTGAAATTCCTGGTAGATACAATTGCAGATGAAGCTGGCAAAGGCTTTTCATAGAGTCTATAAGGACCTTCACTGATACTATGAAATATGTGCTTACCTTTCCGTTTGTTCATTTTGTAACAAATATGTGTAAAATATCACCTCAGGACTTCAGAGAATATAAACCATTTTTTCTTGTATTATAGTTTTTACAGAAGGAAGTCGACATCAGAAAGCGCTATCGCCTCTATAGAGTACTCTTCGTGTCCTTCCGTGCGTCACTCCTTCCTTTCGTCTGGCACAAATCTCGTTCGCCCAGCTAGTCTTGCATTTTTTTTTTTTTTCTTTTTTTTTTTTTTTTTATGGATTGCCATGAAACTTGGCAAATATTATTATTACAGCGACAAATCATAATGCTCCTGCAAGTTCTGTTCGAGTTATTGGCATTTTTATTTTGGAGCATGACTCAATGTCGTTAACGCAACTAGTACCGCAGTTTTTGATGGATTGCCATGAAACTTGACAAATACTAATGTCATCACATGAAAATTGGTTAGAGTTATTGACCTTTTTGTTCTGTTGCTTAATGCTATTCATGACAATCTGTCAACAAGTCCTGCAGTTTGTAATGGTTGTGGTTTTTTGAGGGTTGAACGCCATTTTGCAGCACATGATACGTGGCGGCCAGTATATTTCGTGGAGGAAGAACCCGGGAAGAACCACTGACCCACAGGAAGCTACTGCCAAGCTACAATATGTAAAGAAATTTCAGCCATAGTACATGAAGTAGCATAGAGGTATGCCAACATTTTCTCCATTATGCATGTTCCAAATGCAAACAACTTCATCATACTCCCAGCACTCTCTCAGAAGTACGTAATATCTGTAGAGCACCACCAATATGATCATCATTTAAACATGCACATATTGACAAATCTTTGAGGTCTCGTATTTTTTTAAGAGTTATTGCCCCTTTTGACTTAGCGCTCAATGCAATGTATAACAGACTTTTGTGAATGCAACCACTCTTGCTGTTTTTAGTGGGTTGCCGTGAAAGTAAGTATATATTATGTTCATCACCATAAGATATTCATGTTGACCAATTATTCCACTCGCGCTATGTTCATAAGAGTTATGCCATTGTTGAACTATACACTCAGCGTCATCATGCGGTAGGATTGGGGTGCAGGAGAGGCGAGGGTATATTTATGTGAGCAAAAATTGATCAACATTCTTCAGGTGTGGGGGGGGGTGCGTGCGTGCGTGTGTGTGTGTGTTTTACCAGGAAAGCTTGTTCAGTGATTTACCTAAAACAAAACACTGATGTGTAGCAGCTCTTATTTGTAATACTATGTTTCAAGGACGAATGGTAAATTGATGATCATTCATTCTTGTCTTAATCATTGATATCATCTTGAATCAAAAGTAGTTCATAATTATCAGCTAGGTGGTAACAGAAAACAAATTATTTCAAAACCCACCCATTTGCTTTATTTACATTAAAAATCATATTTCGTGCATAGGGAATAGAATCACCTTTAGTTTTAACTTCTTCTGGTTCGTATGCTTTTGAGAGCCAACATTTTCAGGGTCTAAAATCCAAATACACAAGTCTAATGGACTTTGGTTGAGTATTTCTATTGCCATTACTTTATAATGTTTGAGGCAGAGTACATCTTCCTCAAAACGTGTTTCCAATAGATCTTTAAATCTTCAACACGTCTCTTTTCTCTGGATCCTATTCATGCCTGACTTCACTTGCATGTATTGGTTGACTTTGCTTCTCCAATTCTTTACGGGTTCAATCAAGACATTATATGTTGCGATTATGATCCACATTCAAAGCTGCAATCTGTCATCGGGAGTTTTCAATTTCTTGAGATAAAGAAGACCTACAAATGCACGGAAAGAAGGGAACAATTTCCACAGGTTGAAAACTAGCAATTGAAGTGATCGTAAACAGGAAAAGATATGCCAACAAATTGCCGCATCTAAATACTCGACTGGGAACTCACTGATACTGAGCGGTATTTCTGCTAGAAAAAAGCATTTATAGAAATTTATTATCAATAGGCAATGAACACAAACCGAATTACATACATCCGGATTTGGGATCTTATTAGCCCATGCTTGCAAGGATATTACTACATGGGACATTACACTTTCCAATGTTCCAACGTACATAATAATACTTGATAACTATCACTGAAAACTCCTTTTAATAAAAACAGCAAAAGACTTCGACGAGATCCGAAATCTTAGTCTCTCGCCTTGCGTGCAGACTTGTTACCGAATGCGTTATGACTACAGATGATAATTAAGTCACGAAAAAAGAGATACATAACCTTTCACTAAGTAAACTGATGTTTCGATAAGTAGGAGTCACAGATTTTATAATAGGATTTATAAATTAATTAAAAATAAATATTAAAGTTAATACACATTATTTACTTGCGTGTTATAACATCGATTGACCAATAAGGCGTCGATAGCAACTCTGGCTCGCTTGCTTAACTGTGGAAATCGACAGTTTCAGAGCAATGGCGACCACAAGTATCGTCCCTGAGCTCGTCGCTATACGATCTATCGGCAAAACAACTGATAAAATTATCACTATAATGTTTTTTCCATGGTTAGAGGCATCATTATATTGTCTTTTCCGTGGTTAGAGGCATCATTATTTTGTTTTTTCCATGGTTAGAGGCATCATTATATTGTCTTTTCCATGGTTAGAGGCATCATTATATTGTCTTTTCCATGGTTAGAGGCATCATTATATTGTCTTTTCCATGGTTAGAGGCATCACTATATTGTCTTTTCCATGGTTAGAGGCATTATTATATTGTCTTTTCCATGATTAGAGGCATTATTATATTGTCTTTTCCATGATTAGAGGCACCACTGTATTGTCTTTTCCATGGTTAGAGGCATCACTATATTGTCTTTTCCATGGTTAGAGGCATCATTATATTGTCTTTTCCATGATTAGAGGCATCATTATATTGTCTTTTCCATGATTAGAGGCACCACTATATTGTCTTTTCAATCTTTTCCATGGTTAGAGGCATCATTATATTGTCTTTTCCATGATTAGAGGCATCATATTGTCTTTTCCATGGTTAGAGGCATCACTATATTGTCTTTTCCATGGTTAGAGGCATCACTATATTGTTTTTTCCATGGTTAGAGGCATCATTATGTTGTCTTTTCCATGGTTAGAGGCATCACTATATTGTCTTTTCCATGGTTAGATGCATCACTATATTGTCTTTTCCGTGGTTAGAGGCATCACTATATTGTCTTTTCCATGGTTAGAGGCATCATTATGTTGTCTTTTCCATGGTTAGAGGCATGACTATATTGTCTTTTCCATGGTTAGAGGCACCACTATATTGTCTTTTCCAGCTTTTCCATGATTAGAGGCATCACTATATTGTCTTTTCCATGATTAGAGGCATCATTATATTGTCTTTTCCATGGTTAGAGGCATTATTATATTGTCTTTTCCATCTTTTCCATGGTTAGAAGCACTACTATATTATCTTTTCCATGGTTAGAGGCATCATTATGTTGTCTTTTCCATGATTAGAGGCATCATTATATTGTCTTTTCCATGGTTAGAGGCATTATTATATTGTCTTTTCCATGGTTAGAGGCATCATTATATTGTCTTTTCCATGGTTAGAGGCATTATTATATTGTCTCTTCCATGGTTAGAGGTATCTTTATATTGTCTTTTCCATGGTTAGAGGCATCATTATTACACGATACTTTCATGAAATTCACCACCAACTGAGTCAACTGACGTTCGCGGCCGTAGACACCTATACACAATATTGATTAATTGTTAGAAATTTTAACAAGGTCTTTCCGCGCACTGACACCTGCTTTGCTTATTGAAAATAAGAGTATATAATGAAAAAGATTAGTTTCGCAGATCGAGTATAATAAAAAGGGTACAAAACAAAAACCAGCTGGCACAAGCAATCACTCTGAGGCGACAAGAACAGCTGCAGAAGTCCCTGTTTTGCACCTTTGCATTATGAAAGCAGCTTTATTTGATAATTATTCCGTTGTCATGGAAACATACCCAGACCGATTCAACTGTTTTAGCAACTGCGATCTGTTTTGTATTTGTTACTTTTATCTTTCATTTTATATACATTTTACAGAATTTTCACATCTTTACCTTTTATTTTTTATCTTGAAGAACTGCACGTTTACTTTTTTGGGAAAGGTTTATCATTCTAATGTGCTTTTTTTCCCCAATTTTTATTGTTACATTTTAGAACTTTACTTTAAATCTGCACCATAAAGCCAATATTGTGCTGATGTGCCGTTAAACGCTAATAATACAGAAAGACATACTAAGCTAGTCGTTTTTCAAATATTAAAACTATCTACGTACCGTTTAAACTCAATTTTATGATAAGAATTTTTTCGTCAAATAAGCTAAAACTATCTCACAATCATGCAATGTCTGCTAGTTCAAATGTTTGCCGAAACACTTTGTAAAGATCTGCACTGTCAGGCTCCCTTTCATGATCAAAATCTCCTATATTTTTGGAAAACTGTTCAACAAAGAGTCTTCGATCCTTACATTCGTAACCATGGAAATGCATGAACACGTTTGCTCTCTTTATTCGGATCATTAAGTTTGTAGATCGCCTTACTACAATAATGAAGAAAACGATGAGTCCCGATTGAGTAATGTTAGTAAAGCCAATAGTACAAGCGTTAATACTGCCTTAATTCACTCATATAACATCCTTCCGTGTCAAATATATTACGCTCAGTTAAAGAATAATGAAAAACTAACGTGGAATTCTCTTTGTCTTAACAATATTTGATATGCTACAAAACTACTCATTACACGGGGATCAGCTGGAAAAATTACGTTTGGCGAAATTAATTATAATTGTTACTGACGTATTTTTGTCGCGCCAGCTTACGTGGGTCATTTAAGAAATCAATTTTCTGAGCCCCCCCCCCCCCCCCCCCACACACACACACACACACACGCCACCCCCTCCGGGCGCCTGCGTCACACATGTTAATTATTTTATGATCAATTTTTGTAGTACTGACACATGCTTAACTTCTGCTGTTGCAACATTTCGACCAGTACACTGGGGTCTGTGATCAAAGTTTGGGGGACAGTTTTGACGTACAAGAAGCGTTAGACATATTGAATTTTCGAGTAAAGACCTTACTTTTTGGTGAGGATTGTATAGAGTTATCTGATATTTAATCTTCAGACACTTTCAAAATCAACACCAATATCTCTTCGTGGTCCTAAAGTTTATTGCTTAATTACTTAATTTCAGAATAAATCCAAAATTCTCTGCATCAAAAAAACCACAAGTTTGCCATTTTTTCTGAACTGTATTAATTTTGGGATTCCTTGCATTATATATGACATGTTCCTTGCCAAAAGTAAACAACGCTTTCTCTTATCTAAAAACATATAACAATGGCGTTCTAGAAAATAGATTTGCAGCTTGGTACCTTTGTACTTAATGCATGAATTTTGTGTATCGAAATTCTGTAACACCCCCATTGATCAAACATGCTGATAACGTGTAAATAAATGAATACAAATGTGACAATGTTTGTTATTCTAAACATATTTACCTTAAATAAACATTGTGGGTGAATATTACCAACCATACTACTATTGGAGATGAGTTGTTGATCGATGTGTTTTTGGTTAAGAACAATAATTATGACTATTTCACAGCCAGAGAGATCTTTAAATGTTTGTAATTATATGTTAACCTCGCCCTATAGTAATTTCAGATTTTTATCTCTCACGACAGTTTCTGTAAGCTTACTGTTGTCTGGTGTTTTTACGGTTGTCTGGTGTTTTGGCATGTAATCCTGGAAAGAAATCGATTCATTCACCCTTTTTAAGTGAGGAAGTGGCGCAAGCATGAGGTCGATTTCGTCCTCTGCTCTTCAAGGCGTGTTTATTATATACCATTGGAGTGGTGGCCAGGTACACATAGAAGTTTTGCCTCAGATACGGGTGCTCTGTGATAACCAATTAAGTTACCTAGAACAAAGCGTAAATGTGTGTAACATAAAGTAAAAGGAAACCTGTAAAGGACCAGGAAATAATGACTGAGAAGTCAAAGGTGAGTGAAAGTTCTAAAATGTTTTAAAAAATCCTTGATTAGATGAAATACATACAATACAAAGTGGGTGAGTGTGAAGCACCAATATGGATGTACTTTACCCGATACTTTATGCTAATAAGATCCACGTGTGTGTCTGTGTGGAGGGGGGGGGAGGAGGCAACATTTCGTGTATAAATGTACAAATATTGAAATTGTATTTAAAAATCGTGACTAATGCACGTCTTTAAAATAATCGTCAATTAGCGCAATTATTCAAAGACAATTTCCCCATTGATTAAACAATACTATTAATATAAATGATAATTCGCTAGGCGAAGAGATAAGCAGACATGTCCACATGGAACTCCGGTATAACGCGAAAACGTTTGCTTTACTATCAGAAAATAGTAATTTCATGGGTACCCAATGTTTTTATTGAGCACAAATGGGAAATATAATAGACATTTGTTTGTGAAGAAGGAGATTTCCATGTTGGTTCTGTGCATGCAGAAATAGTAAACAAAAGTGGCTTATTTAAAAATTTGCCTCACAGCTTCAAAGTTTGATATATGATGAGAACTGCGATAAGCATAAACAAAATAAATCTGTAATGTAAATTAATGGGGTGAGCATTTGCACTCGTGTCATGCTTCTGATCTCGTTGCTCAATCACAAAGAATGTTGTGTATACAAATGTCTTTGTTAGACCGTATATACTCGCGTATAAGTCGATGCCAACTACAAACTGAATAGACCCAGATTTGCCGTCGCATAATGCTCCGACAGATCTGGGTCTATGCAGTTTGTAAGGACTAATCAGTAGAAACAAACAACATAGACCCTGATCTGCCGGCGCATTATGCGACTGCAGATCAGGGTCTATGTTGTCTGCATTTGGACCCAGATTATACGTTATGTTTCAAGCTTATTCCACATATCCGTCCAGATAAACTTTGGTGGCGGTTAAGTAATGTATTAAGATGGTCAAGTATGTAATACTTTTACACCAGGAGTGTACTGGGTAAGCAACTCGGCCCTGGACTTATCTGCCGGGACAGGCCCGGGGTTTTGCTCACACCAGTAAAATACCGGTAAAAACGGATTTTTTTTGACGGCCCACCTGCCCACCGATGCGGCGGTCTGCCGGGACAGGCCCGGGGTTTTGCTCACACCAGTAAATCACCGGTAAAAACGAATTTTTTTGCGGCGGCCCACCGGGATTTGTTCCGGTTTGCCCAATGGCCAGTACACCACTGTTTTACAGTCAGCTATTCATGACAGCCATTCAGTTAACACGATTAGCATGTTTGTTTTTTTTTCCCCCTTTTTTTTTTTTTTTTTTTTTTTTAACTCCCAGATTAATTCAGGTTGAATTCCAAGAGTTCTCACCCAACCTAAGAAGCATTTTCCTGATAAACCAATATTTGTGGGAGAACAAAATTATACCTTGATCATCGGATGCATTGTACACTACCATTTAATAAAATTGCTTACCTTCCACTTCGAAAAGGTAATCAGTTATCCCCTTTTTTAATCCTATGACATTTTGCTTTGAACTAATTATTCATAAGAGCGAGAAATGCTTGGATGGCATTAAGGTTGACATAATTAAAAGTGCTCGACCAATTTTTTTTTTGTTTTTTTTTGTTTTTTTTTTTTGAAAGAAATTGTTATTTTTGAAGGCTGATTTCTTCACCGGGCGATAGCATTGTGGGTATTGTATGGAAATCAATTTTCAGTTATAAAACGCTGCGCATATTAAATATTGGTGCATATTTAATTGATTTAAATAATCAGAAAACAAATTTTGAATCATTACATGCAATTGCTTTGGATGAAACCTGATATGGGTTTTATGGACAACTTTTAGACAAATAGGTGATCACCATGGGCTGCAGTGCCGCAGATATTTAAAGTGTTAAAACAACGAAGTCGTCTTACTTAAAGTCTAATAAACTGCGTTCTCTTCACTAATAAATAGTATTGTATTTGAACTGAATTGAAATACACAAATTTAAAACTTTAATTGATAGATGTCATTTGACTAAGTCATCGCATGACGTTTTCATGCAAACTACACGAAACACAATTATTAACATCAACACTCTTAACTATCAACATTTATTGCAAAAGTATGAATTCAAATATAATGATATTTTCCAGAACAAAGCAGTAGATTATATGCTCATATCTTAATCGTTACGGAAGAATTTTTCCTTCACTGTGTGATCATGTGCTGGGATTAAGACCTTTCTGTAGGATTTTGGCATCGTTACTTTAATTCGATTTCTTATATATTTCCTTCATTTTTCTACATTTGTTATGAAATTCAGTGCGTCATTTGTAAGTTCAGATGCACCAAGACTATCTTACTTAAGTTAGGCACTAACATGGACACAAAATAACAAAAGAAATCAGCATGGGTTATGTTGTATTTGAATGATACAAAATAACAAAGAAATCAGCATGGGTTATGTTGTATTTGAATGACACAAAATAACAAAGAAATCAGCATGGGCTATGTTGTATTTGAATGACACAAAATAACAAAGGAATCAGCATGGGTTATGTTGTATTTGAATGACACAAAATAACAAAGAAATCAGCATGGGTTATGTTGTATTTGAATGACCACAAAATAACAAAGAAATCAGCATGGATTATGTTGTATTTGAATGACACAAAATAACAAAGAAATCAGCATGGGTTATGTTGTATTTGAATGAAATGACTGGAATTTTTGGTGCAAATGACCTTTTTGGAAGTGGTCGAATCACACCCGTTTGCTTATTCATCAAACACAAAAGCCAAGAGGCTGAACTCAATGCAGATTGCATTTTTTGTTTATGTTTTAAAGCTGCTTTCTATTGAATGCAAGTAACATTCCTTAGTGGTTAGCAAATCTACATGAAAAATCAGACAAAAATATTAATCATTATCTTAGTGACAATACTAAGATGAAATAACAGCTGACTGGCTCAAATAGTGTAGCGATATCTGATTGGCTCAAATAGTGTAGCGATATCTAAAGTGTTGTCATGGTCTGGACATTTAAATCTGAGAAAACGTGAAACATTTGAGAAAGGAACAAATGAGAAATTTAAAAAAACTTAAGTACATATATTGTGTGTGTGTGTGTGTGTGTGTGTGTGTGTGTATGTCTATGAAACCGCTTATGTGCCAGCATTTTGTATCTTGACAAAAAAATGTTGTTAAATTTCAATCTTTCACTTGAAATACAATTTTCCATACAGTATACGTCTGACTAAAAAATGACACCGCTCATCACCATCCGTTAATAGACGTGCTGCCTGAGATGTGTAAAATATCGTATCTTGGGAGACGTTTTTTTACTGATAACGATATTAGGAAAACAACTTTTCTGAGGGCTTAAAGTGATACATGTCTTTCCTTCTAAATACAATTATATTGAACGAACAGTATATCTAATAGTGATCATATAGACATGTACTTCTTGATTGTTTTTTAAAAATATTTTTTGTGTTAAATGTTATAGAATGTATACATGTAAGTAGTACCAAATCAGTCGTTTTCTTATACATAAAAAAGAAGCGTTCCCTGGAAGCAATGGTTTTCCTACACGATATACAATCTGTAAACCATAATTTGGACTAAAGTCAACAAATATTCATGGCTCTGCTACCTCTCTATTTATTTTATTTGTCTATAGGTTTCACCCGATGCGGTTTGTACAACAAATTTATGTCGTGTGTTCTAAGGAATTTACATGTGTTACATTTATCTGTGTTTCATATACATTTTACAGAATTTTAATATTCTTACGTTTTATATTTTATCTTGTAGTTCATGTTTACATTTATTTGGGAGGGTTTATCTTCCTACATTTTTGTGCAATTGATTTTTTGATTTTTTCGAAATTTACCTATTGTTGGCAACATATAGCCACTTTTGTGCTAAGAGCCGTAAAACACTACCACATACATACATACTATAGGTTTTCATTATAAGTTGTGATCTTTTTCCTATGACCGTCATTTGGGCGTCAAAGCGCCACAGATTAATAGGTTAAACATTCCTCAAGATAATTTATTTTTTTTCACTGTTGTACTATTTTTCCTTTTCTACAAATGATACAAGACCCCCAGCCCCTTACCGGCCGAAAATTAAATGGTGGGTCTCAAAGAAGCAGGTAAAAACTGTTTGTGAGACTAGTAGCAAATCAATAAAAGTTCCACAAATAATAGAGAAAGTATTGTTAATTTGGCTGGTTTAATGATTTGTATGCATCATTAGGATTTTATTGGCTGGTTAAACAGACTTACACAGTAGGCAAATATGGTATATTTTGCTCGTTCTGTAAGAGAGAATTTTACAATTGCCAAATATTGTGTTCAAGGCATATGTCGCTCGGGCTTACGTGTAGCTATTGTCTATAATGCCACTGAACTGATAGATAGTTTACGATCGCCAGTTTCTTAGTCATGGTAAAATGTCGCTCCAACTTACGTAAAGCTATTGCCTCTTTTGGCATCATATAGGCTGTTTCCCTTTTTACTAAGGAGTTACCTTCCCAAGGTAATTATTTTGATAATAATGCATAATAAAAACACATGAACTCTTTATTAATGTTTGGCTGATAATGGTTATGATAAAATTATAAAATAACACTTCATGAGCATATTTCATATAAATACACAATTTGAGATGAATTCATTAAAAACTATTTCATTACAATAATTTTAAACTCATAAAAGTGTTCTTTCGGTCATATACTGTATAGTAAAATACATATCATGTGGAGGCAATCCCATGCCAGACTGGGACGTAACTTATACAATACACAAATAGGGAATTATCTATAATGTCACTGAATCGAGAGAGAGAGAGAGAGAGAGAGAGAGAGAGAGAGAGAGAGAGAGAGAGAGAGAGAGAGAGATGGACGGATGGATAGATAGACAGATGGATGGAAAGAGAGAGAGATAGATAAATGGATAGATAGATAGATAGATAGATAGATAGATAGATAGATAGATAGATAGATAGATAGATAGATAGATAGATAGATAGATAGATAGATATATAGATAGATAGATAGATAGATTGACAGATAGAAGAATGGTTGGATGGATATTTGGATATATAGTGCTTTCCCCAAATTATGTATAAACATTTTCTTAATACAGGGTGTTTTAGTGCCGAGGTGCTGTTTTATTTAGCGCTTTATGACAAGGATACTGAGGGAATAATTCATTTTTGTAATCTCATGAAAATCTTGGTGGAAACAACAGTTTAAGACTTTAATGGCATATCATTAAAACACACAAATGAAACTTTAAACGTGAGAAATAGGAATAATGATGTTTTTTGTTTGTTAAAAAAAAACAAAAAAAAAACAAAACAAACATTTGAAGATTCCTATGTTATAGGCGTTTTTCTAGTGTACTTAGCCGGTTCTGTGATTTATTTTAGTTGACCAAACAAGAAAACGTAGTAAGTAAAACATAAGCTATGCTCAATTCACTCTAACTATAAAATATACCGCGATACTTATGTTTGTTGTATTGTGCAAGCCATTTGATACAAAATACCAATTATAATTTAAGTCTAAAATTTCGCTGTAAAGGACACCAGATAGAAACAAAATATTTTATAAATATATGCATGTAACATAAAAAAGTTGACCATACTTAAGGAAATATTTCAAAAATGCATGTAACATAAAAAAGCTGGCCGTGTAACATAAAAAGTTGGCCGTGTAACAAAAAAAAGTTGGCCGTGTAACATAAAAAAGTTGGCCGTGTAACATAAAAAGTTGGCCATGTAACATAAAAAAGTTGGCCATGTAACATAAAAAATTTGGCCTTACTTAAGACCTTAATTTGGGAAGCGTTTTCAAAAAAGAAGAGTACAGCAATGGATGCAACTTTTTCAGTCTCACTTTTTTTTATTACTGATACCATCTAGTATTGTCTTTTTTTTGTGTGTCGCCAGATACTTCGCCACAGTCTGCAATTAGTTGTAGCATTTATTCTCACCACATTTTACAAGTAATATTCATATTCACCTTCTGTTTTTTTTTTTTTTTGTTTTGTTTTTTTTTAGCTTTTTTTATTGCGCGTCTATTTTTGTAAAGATATTGAAGTGACATTGATGCAGATCACTCCATTGGCTTTAGATAAAAGTAACAATGCAGTTTTAACGCTTAACTATTGTAAATACGTGCTTTCATTTAGAATTCCACCCATGTTGACTCATATAAATACCCGTTTCACTCTTTTTCATGCTTTACAACGTTTTACAAATAGGCGTGCCGTTTGTGTCCAGTCTATAAAGATAAAGTTGTTACATACTGTGCTAAGTACATTAATCCAATAAACCCAAATAAACATAATATGAAGATGTGCAGGCGTATTCGAACAGACCACGGTATCCGCTTCAAATGATTTTCTGACAAAAACTGTCCAATCTGTAGACTTCGTAGAATCATACCTAACGCATGCACAAGGGATCAGTTTATCAGACTGGGTGCTGTAACTGGTCATAATGGGTAAAGCAAAAGTACTTGAAAGTTTGTTCTGTACAAACGATGTATGTCGGTGAATCTTGGTTAATGCTATTCAAAATTTATTTCAGCCTTTAGAGAAATATGTACGGTAAATCGTTGGTATAGAAGACCAGTCAATTGGCTGGAATAGCTCACAATCCCAAAACAGTAGATGTCATCATATTGTACCGTGTTTGTTTCTCTAAGCCAATCTTTCGTGTAAGTTCTGGGAAGAAAAAAATGTATTTTGATAAGTAATCCGATAACGTTCTCGAAAATGTTGCAAACTGACTTCCTAATATTAATAATCTTGTGTTTCTCCATTTATAACAAGGGCATACATCTTAAGACATCCTATGGGTCGCCAATAAGTTAATTGGAAATGTATTAAACAAAATCAAACAGGTATATCATTGTAAATATTGACTGCTAATTTTCGTGGCACGCGTCATAATGGCCTTACAGCTCGTTTCAGTCACGATATTACCCATAAATATCACGGTACCATTCACAATCTCACATGTCAGTTTGGTGGTGAGTTGTAGAAGGAACATACATTATCTGCTGTGTAATTTTTGACGTTTGGAAAGAATATAAAGTCGGTACTGAACACATATCCTTACGGAATATAGGTAGGAAAACAAATGCTCTCTCTCTCTCTCTCTCTCTCTCTCTCTCTCTCTCTCTCTCTCTCTCTCTCTCTCTCTCTCTCTCTCTCTCTCTCACACACACACACACACACACACACACACACACACACACACACACACACACAAGCACCACTCACAAACACACCCACCCTCCTTCGGTACATAGATTTATGTCTTGTTCATCATTCTGATTAAATTTTCTTGGCTTCTTCGTTACATATCTAGCCGCAGAAGCAAAATGACTGCAAAGCCCAGGGTTGGGCATATTTTAGTCGAGTATCTCCCTTTTTTAATTGAAGCTAAATATTGTGTAAATGGAGGGCAAGGTATTGAACAAAATTTTACTAGTCTTTCTTAATTTAAAAATAAATTAGAAATTATCTTTAGATGATTCCTTTAAAATCAATTCTATATAAGTGATATACATCTGATACCTGTTTTATGTCATACATATAAATTGCTATCTTAAGGAACCGGAAATGGGTACAAAAATGATGAGGGATTATTATTTTAAAGTTTGTAAGAAAGACACTGCTGTATAATGCTCGGTCGTTAGAAGCTTGGTATTGTGACAGCACTATCATAAGTATTTGTTTCCCTAGATAAGGCTGATTTCCCCGTTCAAATATATGTCAATCTACATAAACCGATACGAGAATTGATTGACCTACGCGAGAATTTTATTACATGTAAAAATGCACTCCATGCAAGGAAGGATTGAATTGAGGGAAATAATGTATAGATGACAACTGATCATCTAGATGTGTAATTTTTCATCTTATTACATGGAAATACATATTGAATGTGTATTCATATTTGGTAAAATTAATATCGTAACAATTGTAAAACAAAGCTAATGGTGAGAAAGCGTTGTTTCTATTATCAAATTTGTGTACCCTTCATATAAATGGGTTGGTGTACCCAGTCATCGGGTTGTGCTAAACACCATAGGAATGTAACCTGTATTCTATTTTGAAGAAGAAAAAAATGTTTCAACGTTCTAGTGAGAAACAAAATCTCATTGAGTGGCCACTAATGCCAACATCAGTTTGTTTTTGAAGTCGGTCAATACATTTGCCTATTATACACAATTATTTTTATAAGTTTCATGGTCCATGTCAGGAGGAAAATGTATAAAATTGTAATAAAACGTCATTATCATTTCAACAGAAGTTTTATAACATTAATAAATGTACACTTTTTGGATATTTTAATGACCTTCTATGATAAATACATAATACGTATGTGAATTAACATACTCTACTATATGCTTCCCTTCTCCAAGATATGAATTTTTCCCTCTGTCAAAAATGTATGTTTACTGTCCTTTATATCGTCAAGATTTTATATAACAGTCCAAGTATAATAAGTCTCATTTGTACAATAATTATTGCAGGCATATCTGTTCATAAGGATCTTCTAATATTTAAGGTCAGTCTCTGCGAGCTCCATTAGCGCTTTTGAAGAAGAGGTCAGACTGTTTTTGGTTTGACATTTTCCCTCGTGAGATCTAGTTTAATTTTGTGATCTGTATGTTTACAGCAGGAGTACGGTGACATGTTGGCGGTCGGTAATAGCCAGGAATCCCGGCTTCTCAGTGTCGAGGACAAGTGGAAGATCATATTCAATGAGGTAGGAGCAAGAAATAAATTGTAAAAAAAAATATTAACCCTTTTCCTGTTCTTCTAAGTTGTGTTGATTACGGATACAATATTGACACATAGACGGAGATGTTTTGAAAGTATGGCATCTTTGGTATATACAGTATGAAACGGTCAAAATGTTGACCATAAAAGTTCAGTACGACTTTCTTTTCGAAAGACGTCAGAGTTAATGGACGCAGTGTCAGCGATGTGAACGACGTCGACGGTATTTCGCAACATACATAATGCATTTAGGTTCGGATCTATTATGTCATTTTTGATACTACTATTTGCCGTGTCCTACTTTTGATTGTGTGCCGAGACATAGTGTAACCTGCTTAAACTTTCCATCGCTAGCTCATGTTTTCACCATATCCTGGGATTTCTAATTTTCAACGAGTTACTGTGATATTTTTAATATAAATTTATTTCGGTTTAGACCAAAACAAGGTTTATAGAACTTACTTTTGAAAATTATGATTTACACCTGATCCAGTCACCATAAAAACAAGTTTCTTGTGCATCTATATTAATTTTGTTTGCAAACAGGTAAACGTGGTTTTATAATAATGCATCAAATGTTATAAATAGACGCATGTATTTTATGAAATTGATATTGGTATATTTTCGTACCTTC